>PVKP010020407.1:0-40815 GCA_004027715.1 Plecturocebus donacophilus
CTATATCTGGCATTTCTCCCCATGTTATCCCTCCCCAACCTCCCCACCCCTCACTGTCCCTCCCCTAGTTCCCCCAACAGACCCCAGTGTGATGCTCCCCTCCCTGTGTCCGTGTGTTCTCATTGTTCAACACCTGCCTATGAGTGAGAACATGCAGTGTTTGGTTTTCTGTTCTTGTGTCAATTTGCTGAGAATGATGATTTCCAGTTTCATCCATGTCTCTACAAAGGACACAAACTCATCATTTTTTGTGGCTGTATAGTATTCCATGGTGTATATGTGCCACGTTTTCCTTGTCCAGTCTATCATTGATGGCATTTGATTTGGCTCCAAGTCTTTACTATTGTAAACAGTGCTGCAATGAACATAAATGTGCATGTGTCTTTATAATAGAACAATTTATAATCTTTTGGGTATATACCCAGTACTGGGATTGCTGGGTCAAATTCCTTCCTATATTTCTATAGTGAATGTGATTTTATCTGGTGATATAATTTAGTTTCTTGCTTTTTATATTTTTGTGTATCAATTGTATGTTTTTTGGTTTGAGGTTACCATGAGGCTTGCAAATTATTTCTTTTAACCTATTATTTTAAACCGATAAAAAGTTAACATTATTTGCATAAGTAAACAAGGAAAAAGAAAACTAATAAAAACTCTACACCTTAACTTTATTTCCCCATGTCTTAAGTTTTTGTTGTTTCTATTTATGTCTTGTTGTACAATGTCTTGAAAAGTTGTTCTAGTTATTATTTTGATTGGTTTATTGTCGTCTTTTTACTTAGTATAAGAGTAGTTTACATGCCCAGTTACATTGTTATAATATTCTGTGTATTTACTATTACTAGTGAGTTTTGTACCTTCAAGCGATTTCTTATTGCTCATTAATGTCCTTTTCTTTCTGATTGAAGTATTTGATTAGGCATTTCTTGTAGGACAGGTCTGGTGTTGATGAAATCCCTCAGTTATCATTTGTCCAGGAAAGACTATTTCTCCATGTTTGAAGGACATTTTCACCAGATATACTATTCTTGGGTAAAAGTTTTTTTTTTTTTTTTTCTGTCAGCACTTTAATTATGTCATGCCACTCTCTCCTGACCTATAAAATTTCCACTGAAAAGTCTGCTGCCAAGTATATTGGAGTTTTGTTGTATGTTATTTGCTTATTTTTTCTTACTGCTTTTAGGATCACTTCTTTAATCTTGACCTTTGAGAGTTTGCTTATTAAATCTTTTGATGTAATCCTCTTTTGATTAAATCTGCTTGGTGCTCTATAACTTTCTTGTATTTGGATATTGATATCTTTCTGTAAGTTTGGGAAGATCTCTGTTATTATCCCATTGAATAAACTTTCTGTCCCTAGTTCATTCTCTACTCCTTTTTAAAACAAGTAACCTTGGGTTTGCTCTTTTGAGGCTCTTTTTTAGATCCCGTAGGCTTGCTTCATTGTTTTTTATTCTTTTTTCTCTGCTGACTGTATTTTCAAACAGCCTGTCTTCAAGCTTGCGAATTATTTTTCTGCTTGATCAATTCTGCTATTAAAGGACTCTCATGCATTCTTCAGCATGCCAGTTGCATTTTTCATCTCCAGAATTTCTCCTTGATTCTTTTTAGGTATTTCAATTTCTTTGTTAAATTTATCTGATTGAATTTTGAATTTCTTCTCTGTGTTCTCTTAAATTTCTTTGAGTTTTCTCAACAAACACAGCTATTTTGGATTATCTGTATAAAAGGTCACATATTTTTGTTTCTTCAGTATTGGTTCCTAGTAACTTATTTAGTTTATTTGGTGAGGATATGTTTTCCTGGATGGTGTTGAAACTAGGAGATATTCTTTGGTATCTAGGCATTGAATAATTAGATATTTATTATAGTCTTCACTGTCTGGGTTTATGTGTAGCTGTCCTTCTTGGGAAGGCTTTCCAAATATTTGAAAGGACTTGGGTATTGTGCTTTAAGCTATATCTGCTTTTGGGGGCACTCCAATGCCAGTAATGCTGTGGTTTTTGCAGACTCATAGAGGTACCACCTTTGTGGTCGTGCACAAGATCCAGGAGAATTCTCTGGTTTAGTAGGCAGAGACTTGTTCTTTTCCCTTACTTTCTCCAACACATAATTTCTCTTTGTGTTCAGAGCCACATGGAGCTGGAGTGGAGTGACACAATTACTCTTATGGCCACCACCACTATGGCTGCACTGAGTCAGGTCTGAAACCAGAAGAGTTCTAGGTCTCACCCAAGGCCTGCTATAACCACTCCTTTGTGGCTGCCTGTGTTTTCTCATGAACCTGGAGATCTACAATCATCAGATGTTAAAACCAGCCAGGGCTGTGTCCTTTCCTTTTGGGCAGAGAAATCTCCAAGACCCCAGCTGGGCCCAGAAGTGCTGTCTGAGAGTCAGGGGCTATAGTCAAAAACCTTAGAAATATACCTGGTGTTCTACTGTATTTCAGCTTAGCTGGCACTCAAACCACAAGACAGCAGTCTGGTAGTCCTTCCTATTCTTCCCTCCCCTTTCCAAAGGCAGAGGAGTTCTCACCCCATAGACACCCCACCCCAGGCCATAAGGAGTACTGCCAGACTACTCTTGATGTTCCCTTAAGGCCCAAGGTCTCTTAAGTAAGCTTGTGAATGCTGCTTTGCCTGGGATTCATCCTTCAGGGCTGTGGGCTCCCCTCTGCCCCAGAGCAGGTCCAGAAATGCCATCCAAGAGTCAAATCCTAGAATCAGGGACTCCAAGAGACCTCTTGGTGCTCTATCCCCCTGTAGTTGTGCTACTACCTAAGGTGGAAGACAGTCCACTTTACTTTTCTCTCTGCTTTTCTTAAGCAGAAGGAATTTTGCCCCATAGCTACCACAGCTGATAATGTGGAGTCTTAACCAAAGCCAGCAAGTCTCAGAGGATCACCAAGACTCTTAATGTAGTACTCAGGAACCACTGCTGGTTATTCAGGGCCCAAGGGCTCTTCAGTCAGCAGGTAAAGACAGGTGCCAGAACTGTGTCCTTTCCTTCAATGCAGTGGGTTTCCTTCTTGACAAGGTTGTGTCTAGAAATGTTGTATGGGAGCTAGAGCCTGGAATAGGGGCCTCACAATTCTGATTGGTGCCCTATCTGCTGTGGCTGGACTAGTATCCCAGATGCCAGATAAAGTCTTCCTTACTCTTTACTCTCCTCTCCTCAAGCAGAAGGAAGGGGTGTCTTTTGGAGACACAAGTTATGTAGCCTGAGGTTAGGGAAGAGGTGATGTGAGCACTCCTTTGGCTGTCCCAGCTGATGTCACAGTATTTCACATGCCCCCCAAATCCACTGTCTCTGTGCCTAGTTCAGCCTTAGATCTTGCCTAAAATTTGTTGTCGTCCTGGCCTAGACTGCCTTTCAAGTTTACTTGGAGGCACAGAGTGCTGTAGCCCTTGGTGGCAAGGTTAACATGCACTCGAATTTGGATCACGAGGATAGGTGATTCCCCTCCGGCTAGGGCTGGCTTAAATGCTCCCTCTGTGGGTGGGCATTAGCTGAATTTGGTCTGGTTTTCCTTTCTGCTCTAACAAAACAGCACTGAGTTGAATCCATCATGATTGTTATGTTCTCTCTCCCTCAGTGCCCAGAGATGCTCTCAGCACCATGTAGCTGCTGCAGCAGGTGGGGGAGGGGTGCTCTCATCAATTCTAGACTGTTTTTTCTATCTCTTCAGTGCCTGTTTCAGTGACATGAAGTTAAAACCAGGTACTATGAGTGCTCACCTGATTTTTGGTTCTTATGATTTTTTTTTTTTTCCTGTGTAGATAGTTGTTAACGCGGTGCCCTTGCAGGGGGAATAATTGGTGGAGTCTTCTATTTCACCATCTTGCTCTGCCCCCTCATTCTCCCTGTTCTTTTTAATCAGTATCCCTCTGTGAAATAACATGGAAATTGGACTGTTATCTTTTTTGCTTTATCAGAGTCACCAGCGATGTCACCTTGAGCAAATCTGTTCTTCCCTATAAGTTTGATTCTTCATCTATACACATTTGCCATTAAGATTAGAAGAAAAAGTACATATAGGAGGTCTAGTCCAGCATCTATTTGTTAATTACTTTTCCCTTCCCTATAATTGTAGAGCTTGCCTTTCTTTGGACAGTTGGCAACTTTCAGTTTATGCTTTACAGCAGTCATAGTTAAAATTTAGCTCTACTATTTTTTCATTAGTACTGTATATATATATTTTTTCATTAGAATTTGAGTGAATTGGAAAACTAAGCTGGAAAATTTTTTTACTTTATTTTTTCTCCTATTAACATCCAAGCTTTCTGTCTTCTTGGTGTTTACGTGGAAATGCTAAGCTTTCAAAGAATGTATACCACAGAGGATTCCAAAATTTGACCTTTTCCTTACTTTATATATATTTTGTATTTCTCTAGACTATCTTGCTTTTGTTTTTATTTATTTTTAATATAAATGTATGAAAAACATGTGCAATTGTGTTAATGCATAGATTTCACAGTGGTCAAGTCAGGGCTTTTAGGGTGTCCATCACCCAAATTATGTACACTGTACCCATTAACTAATTTCTCTTCTTTTCAGATTTTTTTTTATTTTTTTCTTTGTTCATTATATATATATATATATACACACACACACATATATATATACATATATATATACACACACATATATACATACATATATATATATTTAAATTGCTTTTTAGGTTTTGGGGTATGTGTGAAGAACATGCAAGATTGTTGCATAGGTACATACAAGGCAATGTGGTTTGCTGCCTTCCTCCCCATCACCTATATCTGGCATTTCTCCCCATGATATCCCTCCCCAACCTCCCCACCCCACACTGTCACTCCCCTAGTTCCCCCTCATAGACCCCAGTGTGTGATGCTTCCCTCCTTGTGTCCATGAGTTCTCATTGTTCAACACCCACCTATCAGTGAGAACATACAGTATTTGATTTTCTGTTCTTGTGTCAGTTTGCTGAGAATGATGGTTTCCAGGTTAATCCATGTCCCTACAAAGGACATGAACTCATCATTTTTTATGGCTGCATAGTATTCCATGGTGTATATGTGCCACATTTTTCCTGTCCAGTCTATCATCAACGGGCATTTGGGTTGGTTCCAATTCTTTGCTATTGTAAACAGTGCTGCAATGAACATTCGTGTGCATGTGTCCTTATAGTAGAACAATTTATAATCCTTTGGATATATACCCAGTAATGGGATTGCTGGATCAAATGGAATTTCTATTTCTAGGTCCTTGAGGAATTGCCACACTGTCTTGCACAATGGTTGAACTAATTTACACTCCCATCAACAGTGTAAAAGTGTTCCTATTTCTCCACATCCTCTCCAGCATCTGTTGTCTCCAGATTTTTTAATGATTGCCATTGTAACTGGTGTGAGATGGTATCTCAATGTAGTTTTTATTTGCATTTCTCTAATGACCAGTGATGATGAGCATTTTTTCATATGTTTGTTGACCTCATATATGTCTTCTTTTGTAAAGTGTCTATTCATATCCTTCACCCACTTTTGAATGGGCTTGTTTGTTTTTTTCTTGTAAATGTGTTTTAGCTCTTTGTAAGTTCTGGATATTAGCCCTTTGTCAGACGGGTATATTGCAAAAATTTTTTTCTGATTCTGTTGGTTGCTGGTTCACTCTAATGATTGTTTCTTTTGCTGTGTAGAAGCTCTGGAGTTTAATTAGGTCCCTTTTGTCTATTTTGGCTTTTGTTGCCAATGCTTTTGGTGTTTAATCATGAAGTCCTTGCCTATGCTTATGTCCTGAATGGTTTTGCCTAGATTTTCTCTAGGGTTTTTAATGCTGTTAAGTCTTATGTTTAAATCTTTAATCCATCTGGAGTTAATTTTAGTTTAGGTGTCAGGAAGGGGTCCAGTTTCTGTTTTCTGCACACTGCTAGCCAGTTTTCCCAACACCATTTATTAAACAGGGAATCCTTTCCATATTGCTTGTTTTTGTCAGGTTTGTCAAAGATCAGATGGTTGTAGATGTGTGGCGTTGCCTCCAAGGCCTCTGTTCTGTTTCAGTGATCTATATCTCTGTTTTGGTACTAGTACCATGCTGTTTTGATTCCTATAGCCTTGTAGTATAATTTGAAGTCAGGCAGTGTGATGTCTCCAGCTTTGTTCTTTTTGCTTAGAATTGACTTGGCTATGTGGGCTCTCTTTTGGTTCCATATGAAGTTTAAGGTGTTTTTTTCCAGTTCTGTGAAGAAGGTCATTGGTAGCTTGATGGGGATAGCATTGAATCTGTAAATTACTTTGGGGACTATGGCCATTTTAGTAGGTGTTATGGGTAGCTTATTCTCAAGACACTTCTTTTTCAGAATTTTCCTTGGGTTTCTGATAAGTTATATTTCAGTTTGAACTTTATAGTGTGACTGATTGAAAATGAAGCCCTGCTGTATTTTATTTGGATTATTGAAATTTATAAATATTCTTGGCAGAATTGTTTTAGTAAGAATCATTTCTGTTGCTATTTTTAAATGACTTGTTTTCTTTATTATATTTTCCAACTGGTTGTTTGTCATATATAGAGGAATTAATGTTATTTTATTAAATAAATTCCTACATAGCTATAAAATTATGATGGGAAAATATATGTATTGAATGTACATGATATGTACACAGGCTCCAGTTTTGAAATATATGCATATATAAACAATCCTAAAAATATATTGACAGGACATGAACCAAAATATCAACCTTAATTATTTCTGAATGGTAGATGATAATTATAAATAATCTTTGTTGTCTTCTTTGTTTTGTCCAGTGTGTCTCATATTTCTGGCACTGAGCATGTATTGTTATTATATCAATAAGAAAAAGAAAATTTTAAAAGGAAAAGATAGTCAAAGCATAGTTAAAAGACATAACTTTGGAATATAATTGTGGTGCTGAAATATGGAAGAAGGGAACAATATGATCAGCTGCATAATCAGGGTAGACTAACTGCTGTAATAAACTACCCTCAAAAACTCAGTGACTAAACAGAATAAAAGCTAATTGTTCTCTGATAGTCTAATGAACTTCCGCAGGGACTCGGGTGGGGGACCTTTTGCATGTAGTAGGTTTTGGGGGCCAGCTTGAAAGTGATATGTCACTTCCACCACATTCTATTTGCCATCACTCAGTCACATGCATTTCTAGCTGCAAGAGTGGCTATGAAATGTAATCTAGCTGTGTAACCAAGAAGAATAGAGCATGGATACCAGTGATCACTCACAGCCACAAGTGAGTCTAGTGAGAACTTACAGTTGCACTGTGTTTTTGCATCATTTTCTAGGGCAGTTATGGGGGTTTGGGAGTTTTTTTCCCAGGGGACCTTCTTGAAGTTGTTGAGGATACTTAGCTTTTCCCTGAATAAAACAAGCAGAAATCTGCTCTACTGTGCCCTGCAATCTCCACACAAATTTCTTGGTATTTTTATGTCTCCCTAACCTTATTTTGTGCATTGAGCTATCTCCAATCTTAGATTGAATCCGTAGTCTCTGGTTCTTCACCTTATATCTGGTCTGGCTTGGTATCTTCAGTCATTTACTTCACTGCGACCTTAGTGTACATTGGATAATGCTTTCTCTACAATGCTTTGGTGAATTGTCTACATTTCCTTCCACGTGTGAACTGAATCCATCTTCTTCTTTTTGACCTGAAACTGGGTTGTGAAGTTGGCATCTTGAAAGGACTCTGGGTTATCTAACCTGTAGCTGATTACTTCCTAGAAAAGAAGGAAATTATTGTCCCTGCCCAAGTTTTTGGAGACTGATTGATGAGCTACTTACAGTCCAGGTTGCACTGTTACATGTCCAGTGTCTTTTGGTACCCCGAGTTTGTATAAGAAAGCTATTAGACATACACAGTACAGCCTGGAATGGCTTATCTCAGAAGGATCACTGAGGAGAGATGGAGAGTCTATCTGGCACAGTGCAGAGACAATTCACACCATCACCATCTCACAGAATATCTGAATGCAAGATATGGTGAAAACATGCCATGTGTTCATAAAGTACACATTCTCAATGAATATCCCAGGGAACTTGCATCTGGTTTTCCTTGCTCTTTGCTGAAACTGAAAGAAATTGGTTTTTCTTCCCATAGGAAAATCAGAGTGTAACTTCATTTTCATCCAAGATAACTCTTAAGTGACATGTTTTAATTAGGCCTTAATTTAAGCATGTTCTTTGCTCTGCTCATGTTTTCTTATCCAACAAACTTCCAGGAAACAAAACACCTAGGGCCTATGACCAACTTTGGTTATTTAAGTTCAGAGCTATTTTTAAAATAACTTCTTCTTTCTGATTATAACAATAATGCACAATAATGGCATACTTTTGAGTCTATACTACCAGCTAGTGCTGGGCTCAGTGTTTTGAATGCATTGAATCATCTCTGCAACTTTCTGTGGTAAATATTATGATTTCCATTTAATAGAAAGAAACAGATACAAAGAAATTCAGGATTCTGTTTAAAGTCACATAGCTAGAAAATGACAGTACTATAATTAGAGCCTGGGTCTTCTGACTCTGGAACCTATGCACTACTGCCTCCAAATCCTGCTTTCATACATGACTATTAGAACAAACTTGAGGAAGATAAAGTGTAATGAAGAAACCAATAAGAATAAAAATGATCTATAATTTCTTAACCTAGAGATATCTGTTGCATTTGGTATCTTCTCCAAGTTGTTATCCCTGAGGGATACATATATTTTTTAATAGACAGGTTTTATTCATGGTTCTGCATTCTGCTTTTTAACATTTGACCTACTATTATGAGCATATTTTCAAGTCATTCAATTTTTGTTAAAAACATTTTCATGGTGGCATGTCATTCAATTGTGCTATAATTTATTTAACCAGTCCTTTATCACAGGACATTTTTCTGTTTTCATTTCTTGCTATTACAAATAACAATTCAAAATAATTCGACTATGAATTCATTTGACTATACTTTGATGAACTATTTCCTCATCATAAATTCTTAGTAGAATTACTGTTTGAAACACATATATGTGTTTAAGGCCCTTCACAAATATTGTCAAATATAATGGATTCTCGATAACATCTATATTAGCCATAATTGATGTTAATATACTTTGTAATTAGTTGAACCCAATACTAGAGGAATTTTTCTTTTTTTCTTTTTATTTTAGAGATGGAGTATCTCTATGTTGCCCAGGCTGTTTTCAAACTCCTGGGCTCAAGCAATCCTTCTGCCTTAGCCTCCCAAAGTGCTGGGATTATAGGCATGAGCCACTGCATCCAACCAAGGCATCTTTCTTTTATGGTCATTGAATGCAAAATAGATTTGAATTTTTAAAAGTATTTAAAGAGCTGTGCCTTTGGAATAAGGGGAGAAATAAAGGGGTGGGCTTCAACCCTACTAAATTAGAAAAGGTGTAGTCATCTCAGGAAACCTGAGGTGGGGCTAGATGACATCTACAACACTACATGGCTACCATGAAGGATAACCTGCAGGACAGACATTGATGGATGTCTGCCTACTATAAGGATTTTACAGGGATGCAATATTTGCAGTTACATTCGATTTGTGGGATTGGCATATTTGAGTAGGGAAGAAAAGTAGAAGTAATTAAGCACTTAGAGTGTCTTCTGGCTTGGAGACTGATTTTTAAATACTGTCCATTTGAAAATGTCATGACATTCTCCATGCAATGCCCTTGCACCAATCCAATAAGGCACACAGAGTAAGTACTTTTATCCACATTGTAGAGAAAATAACAACAGTGACAATGGAAATTTATACTTTGTTTTGTTTTGTTTGATTTGGCTTTAGAAGACAGATTCTAGCTCTGTTGCCTATGGTAGAATGCAGTGATAGGATCCCTGCATCATAGCTCCTTGAACTTGTGAGCTCAAGTGATACTCTTACTTCAGCCTCCTGAGTAGCTAGAACTACAGTAGAATGTCACCATACCCACCTATTTTTTATATTTTTTGTAGAGACTATGTCTTTCTATGTTTCGTAGGTGAGACTCAAACTTCTGGCCTCAAGTGATCTTCCTGCCTTGGCCTCCCAAAGTGCTGAGATTACAGGTGTGAGCTGCTGCACCTAGCCAATGGAAACTTATTAAGCACATAATATGGGACAAGCGTTGTGCTAAGTGCTCTGTGTGTATTCTTCTTTATCCTCAAAAGAACGCTGTGAGATAGATACTACATTTCATGGATAAAGACAATAAGATATTAATGAGACACAACAATTTTAAATAGTCTATTTAAATTCACAAATTTAGCAAATAGCAGAACTAGGATTAAAACTCAGTTAGTGTTTCCCTAGAGCCACCCAAAAGAGGTTAAGTACCTTGTTTCAAGTCTTCTGGAGGCTAAGCAGTTAAACTGAAATCCATGCATGTCAAGATCTCAGCAGTGATCTTTCCTCTACACTAAGAATCCACTGTAGGAATTTGCATACAGTTGGCAATTTCAGCCCTGATTTTGGAGTGCCTAGCACTGTCGAAAGCCTGTCAGAAATAGACCAAGTTAGCTCACAAGCACGGTGGAACATAATTGGTTTAATTCTCTAACATTTGTGTATATCCCTGTGTATGTTTGTAACTGTGGGGACAAAATGTTCTTACAGACATAATTTTACCAATGAGTAGGTAGAAGAAGTGAGAGGTAAAATAACTTATCCAAGGTCATGTACCTGATAATGAAAGTAGAACTCATAGTACCCATCTCCCAGACTTCCATATTGAAAATCACCTGTCAAAAAAAATCAGCATTCAGTAAATAATAGCAAATAGTATTAACGATGATGACAGTTATCCTGTTGCTATGATATGATAATGAGTTCTTCTGCTTTGCTAATTTTTGCATCATCAAATGAGGACTATTGGAGGAGTAATTTGTTGTCTTACTGGACCAAATAGTACCTGAGAGATGTGCAAATAATGATTCTACTTTGTACAAAGAACACCTTTCAGGAAGTAGCTGATATGCTGAGAAGCTGACCCAAACCTGATATCCTTAGATTTGTACCAAAACTACAGAGGCTTGTAAGTAGAGAGGCATTATTTTCAATGTCTCAACCTCACACATATTCTTGATAAGCAGGGGCACTTCTACTTTTACACACTATACTTAGATACAAGCCTGCGTCAACATGATAGGAAGCAGCAAGCTACCAAATCCCTTCTATTTTAAGTATTTAATAGCAAAACCCTGTGGCAGTCTGGGAAACTTATCTCCACAGAATGTGCTGACAAAGTGGAAAGAAATTAAATAGGACCTCATACCTAGTGTATTTTACTACTAGCATGTTTTATTCATCCTTGCTCAACCATATGAATGGGCAATTTTCCTTCCATATGAAGGGGCACTCTAGCATCAGAACTATAATTTCCAAGAAGCATTAGTGGGCCCTGTTTTGAAATAAGAGGTCATTTTGGCTGGGAGAAATTATTATTTTCCTGGCATATTATTCTCTTCCCAACTAAAACACATGGTATGTCGATTATAGCTTGATTCTTCCTATGAACAGTGAATGCAAATAGTGAGACTCTCTGGTCCTCTGGTATCAAAGCCATATAGACTAATGAGGCTAGAAAGACACATGGCTTTGGTTTGGAGTTCTGATGGTGATAGTACTGGGGATCAGAGAGCTGCTGTGTACATTAGTTTTCTCCTTGGGAAGTGGAAAAACAGGGCAAGCAATGCTTCTCAAAGAAGCATAATGGCAAAAGTAGTTTTATGTCATTACCTCCCCTCAAATTACTAACTGTTCTGTATTGACATGCTCAGGGCCAACCATTACCCTGAGAAAGACAAGAAAGTGTGGCAGACACTACAAACCCATTCCCACTGCCAACACACACACACACACACACACACACACACACACACACACACACACACACTGATTTTTACTGAACATCAATTATGTTACAGGATCAAGCATCTATGATGTGCTGGAATATTACTGCAGATGCTTTGCTGGCAGTAGTGTCAAACCTCAAAACAGTCATATGGGAAATAAAGTATTATTATCCTACCTATTTAACAGAAAAGTAAATTGAGACTCAGAGAAACTAATTTTTTCAAGTCAGACAGGAGGCAATGATGAGATTGAATGTAAGTAGTTTAATTCCAGAGTCAGTGCTCTTAGCCATTAAACCCAGTTATAGATCAACCTAAAAACTTAGGTGCATTGTTGTGGCTATCAGATCACTATAGAAATTTTATAGTACATTTATTAAAATATTGTGTCCAGTTCTGTGGGGAGTGCTTCATTTAAAAAAAATAACCTCCCAGAAGCCTTAAGAAGTAAATACTATTATCACCTCTGTCATCAAGATTGAGAAACTGATGTACAAAATAACTTCCTCAAGGTCATCTAACTTCTGTGGTGCAGAGCTAAAACTCAAATATCAATTTTTCTGATTCTAAAACACTAGCCTGCAAGGAAGCTACAAAGATGAGTAAAACAGGATCCTTGCTTATCATGAATTTGTGTTCTAATCTGTAGGGAAGGGGCCCTAGATATGAATCACTGAAATACAAAGCCCAATTCAGTAAGTGCCATGTGAGCAATGAAAAATGAGATGGAAAGGGGAGAAAGAAGAGGACTAGCAAGAAGGAAGGAGGAGGAAAGAGAGGAAGGAGAAGAAGTAGTCCTTTGGAAGAAGGAGATACTATTTCTGACTGAGATGTTCATGAATAGCTTCATGGAAGAGGAAGTGATTAAGTACATCATTGAGGGATAACTAAGACTTCAATACATGAACCTTCTTTAACTTAGAATCTGCTATGTTCCAGGCATTGCACTAGGTACTTTAAACTAGTATGACTGGGTCTTACCAGAGCAATGTCATTATTCCCAGTTTGTAGATTAGGAAACAAAGACTAAGCAAGATAATATAGCCAGGTTTGGGTGAGTGGCATGAACAAAATGCAGAGGTAGACAAACATAAGGCCTGGACCAGAGACCATGAATAGAGGTGTGGCTGGAACAGAGAATTTACAATAGTATTGAAAAGGTCCACTGGGCCCAGATTATAAGTATTCTGAGATTCTAGCCTATTGACAGTGGGGAGTTAGTCAAATTTCATGAGAAGGCAGACTTGAGATAATGAAAGCTATGTTTTAGGAAGATTCTCAGGCATTAGAAAACAAGGATGAATTAAATGACAGAAATTGGGTGAGTTAAGATGCTATTTCTATAGCCCAAGATCAGGAGAATAGGCATAGGCCCCAGAAACCTGAGTCTGAAGCCAGTGCCAGACCCTGTCATTGATTAGCTGTGTGATCTTAGTCAAGATATGCTCTCATTCTTGACACTCAATTGTTTTGGCTATAGAATAAAGATGATAATGGAATATACAGATTGAACATTCCAAATCTGAAATCCATAATGTTCCTAAATTTGAAACATTTTGAGTGTCAACATGATGCTCAAAGGAAATGCTCTTTGGAGCATTTCAGATTTCAGATTTTTGGATTTGAAATCCTCATCCCTAATGGGTAAGTATAATGCATGTATTCCAAAATCAGAAAAAAAAAGTCTGAAACTTGAAATGCTTCTGGTCTCAAGCATTTCTGATAAAGTTTACTCAACCTGTACTTGTTTCACAGGGATGCTGTGATTATTAAACAAGTCAAAATATATAAAATGCTCTACCCAGTGCCTGACCCCATGGTAATTGTACAGCAAATGGGAACCTGTCTTAGCTCAAGTTTCTCTAACAAATTACCTTAGACTGGGTAATTTATAAACAACATACTTTTTTTTCTGCTCATAATTCTGGAAGAAGGTAATTCTGAGAATAAGGCAGGAGAAGATTCCAGATCTGGTGAGGGCTTGCTGTCTGCTTCAAATATGGTGCCTCTTTGCCGAAAAGACCAAAAAGGATGAACTTGTTCTAAGTCCTTTTATAAGGGCACTAATCTCATTCACAAGGGCTCCACCCTTGTGACTTCATTACTTCCCAAAGGCCCCACCTCTTAATAATATTGCATTAAGGATAAAGTTTCAACATGAATTTTGGAGGGCCACAAACACTCAAACCATAGTAGAACTCATTTTTCAAAAAGGAAAACAGTGAGACTAACTTGGAGTTTATCATAATCTTGGCATCAGATGGTGAGGGCCTACTGAGATAGTGGCAAAAGAGAATGGGAAGAGAGAAAGTAATCATGTTAAGTGGAAGACAGTGACTGCTCCTTGCATGGCTAGATTTTTGAGTCAAAGGAATCTTTAGACAGAATAATTTGCCATCAAATGCAGAACAGATTTGAAAATGAAATGTATCTATCATGTGCATTGTAATAGTTGTCAAGCTTTTGTTAGACTGCACTACATTGACTCCAGTTTTACAATATCTATATTTATCATTTTTTAGTCACTTAGTGTGTTGATTTCATATATCTCAAAGTCTTGCCATTCTATAACTACTGAAATGAAACGCTTTTAGATAAAAGCAAGGGATGTGAGGATGTATGATAAGTCCTAAAATGAAAGATTGTGCTTCATATTTATAATCTTCTATTCTATAATTCTAAAATACTTGCATTTTCATTATTTCCATTACATTTTCTGAAGTGATGTTAACGTTATAGATATTAAATCTGATATTTAATTAAAGGGAGATTATCTGTTCATGTAATCGCTGTCCAGAGTAATTAGTCACATGTCTTAGGTAGCTAAAGCTGCACATTTCCACCACAAAACCATGTTAGCTATGTGACGCATAAATCAGGCCTTGAAAAAAACGAGAGCTTAGGAATTTAAAACATTGAATATGCCTTTAATTTCAATATTGAGCCCACAACAACAACAAAAACTTTGAAGGTCTAAAATGCCAACCTCCAGTCCTTTGTTAAAATAAGCTTATTAGTTGATTATTAAACGTACTGTATATGCCACATAATTAATTTTATAGTAAAGTTGGCTAGAACCTGGATAAATGGACAATTAGTTTCTCCCCTGAAAGCAGATTTGTTGTCATAATTGCTAATGAAAACAAAATTTGCATGCATATGTAAGACAAAAATAACCTATTTCTCTTTCTTATACATTTATTACAGAAGCTCAAAGCTCAATCTGTAATATCTAGCAGAACTATTTCACTTCACTTTTTTCTTCTTTTTCACTTTACAATGCTAATCAAGCTTTCTTATGGAGCTCTTCTACCTTGTTTGCACTTAGTTTTCCAGCTTCTCTTATTTGAAATATAAAGCCTGTATTTAACAACGCTGGAATATATTATTAGCTGGATTTTATATACCTAAATAAAATAAAGAGAAAGTATATACATTTCTTTAGGAGGATTTAAAATTATAATTAACATAATAGATCAATTATTTGTAATGTGTCTGTATACCCATAGGTAAAATATATCTGAATTAAAAAATAACAGAAATGATACATACTTTGAGAAGGCACATACTTTAACCCCTCTGTTACAGGCAATAATATTAATGGGTGAAATATAGAAAAGATAAACAAAAAGACATAGTTTGTCTTAGGACAAAAATATCTCCATGGATTAAATACAGAAGAGAAAATTCAAATTTGAGCAAGGCTGAGTGTTACTGGGCTCACAGTCTAATAACAGACAATGAAGGCTACAGAATTATCTCCTCTATGTGTAAGATAGCTAAAGCTTTGATATTGAACAGGATTAACTGAATGCTTAAAATCAAGAAATGGGAGACAGAATACTTCACCTTGTCTCATGCAAGGAGGCTGCAAAATGTTAGCTAAGACCATCCCCTGCAAGATATGGGCATAAGGAGGTAGAAGAACATGGTCCCATATTTAAAAATAAGCCAAGTTGTTCATTTGTTCAGTGAAAGGATATGCCACATCCTCAATATTACCCCTGGGCAGAAACTCTAAATTGACCCTGTGAGACCTGGTTCTAAAACAAGGACCTGCAGGTCTAGGTGGAGACAGCTATAAAACTGCTAGATTGGAATGAATGAAAACAGAAGGAGAAACAGAAAAAAAGGGGCCCTAGGCACATCACTCTTAAGAAGACACTTGAGTGACACTGAGAGTGAGTGCCTCCATAAATTTTACACCCCAACTGCCCAGTTCTCCTCACTAGGCCCTGATAAGAATCTCCAAGTTCACACAAATATAAATAAATAATAAATAAATGAAGAATGAGTGAAATCTCTTCCTTGTTCACAAGAAAATTAATAAGTGTAAAAGGAATAATACAGAAAATCACCTCTTGACAAAATTATCAATTGATGCTAAAATTAGTTGGCTAAAGTTGAATCAGAAATATAACATTTACATATTGTCAAAAGAGCTCCTCTGTATAATACATATTAATAACAAAGAAGCAAGTAGTAACACTACAGTGGAGAAACTTGGAAGACACCACCATAACCAAGTGATGAAAATTAACATAACCAGTTAAGACAAATAAACATCATGTATCTTCTGATATAATACAAGTAGGACACAACATAATTTCTGTGATATCTCTGCCAAAATTATATAACCTAAATATGACCATGAGGAAACATCAAACAAACCCAGATTGATGGACATTCTACAAAATAAATGACTTGTACTCTTCAAAATTGTCAAGATCATGAAAGATAAAGCAATGCCAAGGGAATGCTCCCAGTTGTAGTAAAAAAAAAAAAACATAAAAACTAAATGCAATGCATGATTCTGGATAGGAGCCTTTTGCTACAAAAGATGTTAGTGGGACAATTGGTGAAATATAAATAAGATCTATACATTATAATGCTGTTTTGGGGATAATTTCCTGATATTTGATCATTGTACTTTAATTGTATAAAAGATTGATATTGATTTTAGAGAATACACACTAAATTATAAGGCATAAAAAGGGTTTATATTAGGAATTCTCAGCAAAGCAATTTAGGACATACATATGAACATACACAGCTGTGTGTGTTTTTGTGTGTATGTGTATATGTGGAAGAAAGAAAATAAAGAAGTTGAATCAAAAAGGATAAAATGTCAACATTTGTAGAATTTGTTTGTGATAAATGGAAACTGTTTTGCTACTTTTGCAACTTTTCTATCAAATTATTTAAAAATAAAATAAAAATTTATATCATAAAAATACTATAACATCTAGTATTGATAAAGTAATAGTTAAAGGTAATTATACAATCTTAATCACATTTAATTATAAAATTAAGGAAGACTGAATAAAAATGAGTTGTGTTCAACTCAAGAAACCAGGAAAAAGAACAACAAAGTAGTTTAGAAAGAAGAAAATTATAAAAATAAGAGCAAAAATTAACGAGTTTAGTAGAAAACAAACTATGGAGAGGATCAACAATATCAAAAGTTATTTTTTTTGGAAAAAATAGAATGAATACAATGAGAAAATATCAACAGTGGTCAAGAAAAGACACAAAAAATTTTAGGAACAAAAAAGGGAATACAATGATTGTATAGATAAATTAAAGATTTCAAGATCATAAAATAGAACTACAATAAACTATGCTAATAAACTTGAAAACTTATGTCTATATGTTTTTAGAAAATGCATCAAAAGTGATTGAAGAAAACACAAACCACCATAAAATAATAAACATCAGTAACATTAAACTATATTAAAAAGTTTTCTACCTTCAAAGACACTAGCCTCAGGCAGTTTTATAGAAAAGTTTTACCAAATCTTGAAGGATCAGGTAATTCTTACTTTTTACAAACTGTTTCAGAAAATAGAAAAATAGGGAAGAAATAGCTGAGAGATCTGGAGAGCTAGGCATATGATCCTGCTCTACCTGATATGCAAACTACCTTTAAAGCTGAAGTAATAATGATGCTACGTTTTTGTGCAGGGAGAGACAAAAATGTCAATAAACTAGTGTAGAGAGCTAAAAATATAGCCACGTGTGCATGAATGAAACTTGTATGTTGTATTAGTCCATTCTCACACTGCTATAAAGGTACTACCTGATACTAGGTAATTTATAAAGGAAAGAGGTTTAATTGACTCACAGTTCCACTTGACTGGGGAGGCCTCCTGAAACTTACAATCATGGGAGAAGGCAAAGGGGAAGCAAGACATCTACTTCACATGGTGGCAGGAGAGAGAAGTGCAAGCAGCAAAGATGCCAGATGCTAATAAAACCATCAGATGTCATGAGAACTTACTGTCACAAGAACAACATGGAGGAAACTGCCCCCATGATCAAATCACCTCCCTTCCTCCACATGTGGAGATTATCAGCCCCCCTCCTCAACACATGAGGATTACAATTTGAGATGAGATTTGGGTGGGGACATAGAGCCAAACCATATTATTCTGTCTCCGGCCCCTCCCAAATCTCATGTCCTTTATACATTTCAAACCAATCATAACTTCCCCATAGTTCCCCAAAGTCTTAACTCATTGCAGCATTAACCCAAAAGTCCAAGTCCAAAGTCTCATCCAAGACAAGGCAAATTTTCAAAACCAATCATGCTTTCCAACAATCCCCCAAAGTCTTAACTCATTTCACCATTAACTCAAAAGTCCAAGCAAAAAGTCTCATTTGAGACAGGCAAATCCCTTCCACCAATGTTCCTATAAAATCAAAAGCAAATTTGTTCCTTCCAAGATACAATGGAGAATACAGGCACTGGATAAATGCTGTCATTCCAAATGGGAGAAATTGGCCAAAAAGAACGGGCTACAGGCCCCATGCAAGTTCAAAACTAGCAGGGAAGTCATTAAATCTTAAATGGAAGACAGTGGCCCTCTTCTCACAGCTCTACTAGGCAGTCCCCAAGTGGGGACTATGTGTGGGGGCTCCAACCTCACATTTTCTTTCTGTACTACTCTAGCAGAGATTCTCTATGAGGGCTTCACTCCTGAAGCAATCTTCTGCCTGGACATCCAGGCATTTCCATACATCCTCTGAAATCTAGGTGGAGGTCCCAAACCTCAGTTCTTCTCTGCACTTGCAGGCCCAACAACACATGGAAGCCACTCAGGCATGAGGCTTGCACCCTCTGAAGCAATGGCCTGAGTTGTACTTTGGCCCCTTTTAGCCATGGCTGATAGCTAGGAAATAGAGTGCCAAGTCCCAAGGCTGCACAGAGCAGTAGCAAGGCCCTGGGCCCAGCACAGGAAACCGTTTTTCCTTCCTATGCCTCTAGGTCTGTGATGGGAGGAGCTGCTGTGAAGGTCTCCGACATGTCCTGGAGACATTTTTTTCCCATTGTCTTTGTGATTTACCTTTGGCTGCTCAATACTTACATTCTGTAGCCAACTTGAATTTCTCCCAAGAAAAATTGGCTTTTCTTTTTTTCACATCATCAGGCTGCAAATTTTTCAAACTTTTGTGCCCTGCTTGCCTTTTAAATATAAGTTCCAATTTCAGATAATGTCTCAAGTTCAAAGTTCCACAGATATCTAGTGCAGGGGCAAAATGCAACCAGTCTCTTTGCTAAAGCACAGCAAGAGTGACCTTTGCTCCAGTTCCCAAAAAGTTTCTCATCTCCATCTGAGACCACCACACAGCCTGAACTTCGTCAATGTCACTATCAACATGTTGGTCAAAACCATTCAACAAGTCTCTAGGAAGTCTCAAACTTTCCCACATCTTCCTCTCTTCTTCTGAGAGCTCCAAACTGTTCCAACCTCTGCTTGTTACCCAATTCCAAAGTCACTTTCACATTTTCAATTATCTATACATCAATAACCCACTCCAGGTACCAATTTACTGTATTAATCCATTCTGACACTGCTATAAAGACACTACATGAGACTCAGTAATTTATAAAGGAAAGAGGTTTAATAGACTCACAGTTACAGATGCCCAGGAAGGTCTCAGAAAACTTACAACCATGGTGGAAGGTGAAGGAGAAGTAAGTACCTTCTTCACATGGCAGCAGGGGAGAGACAGACAAGCAGGGGAAATGCCACATGCTTATAAAACCATTGGATTTCATGAGAACTCACTCACTATCACAAGAATAGCATGGGAAAAACTGCCCCTATGATCCAATCACCTCCTTCCCTCCACGTGTGGGGATTACAATTTAAGATGAGATTTGGGTGGGGACACAGAGCCAAACCATATCAGGTATATGTCAAGGATAGCATTTCAGATGAGTGGGGAAGAGGAAGTATATTCAATATATGGTTCTAATAGAATAGTTATACATGTAAAGAAAAGTAAAATTAAGCCTCTAACATACATAATACAAAAACAAATACAAGAGAAAATCTTTATGACCATAGCTGCTATGGTTTGAATATGTCCCCTTCAAAATTCAGGTGTTGCCAACATGATAGTATTATAGGCGGAACCTTTAACAGATGACTTGGCCTCGAGGGCTCCTCCTTTTTGAGTTGGATCAGGTGTCCTTATAAAAGGGTTTGATGAAGGGAGTTCATAATTTTTGTCCTTTTACCTTCTTCTATGTGAGGACATAGTGTTCCTCACCTCCAGATGATGCAGTATCAAGGCACCATCTTGGAAGCGGAGAGTAGGTCTCCCCAGACCATCAACTTGCCAACACCTTGATCCTGGACTTTCAGGATGGACTCTAGAACTGTGAGAAATAAATGTCTGTTCTTTGTAAATTACCCAGTCTCAGATATTCTATCATAGCAGCACAAAATGGACTCAGACATAGGATGGAGAAAGTTTTCTTAAACAAAGCAAAACAAAACAAAAAAAAAGCATAAATCATAAAAGGATTCCTTGATGTATTTGATTTTGCATTTTAAAAAATTCAGCACAGAGATACTATACAATATCTTGAAAACATAACATTGAGTGAAAAGAACAAGTTGCCTCTTGATACAGTATGACCTCATTTGTTAGATGTTGAAAAACACACAAACCAATAGTGTGTATTATCTATGGATGTAAATGTATTGTGCAAATCTATTTAAAATATGCATGGAAACTTTCTTTTTTATTTATTTTTTAAATTTAATTTATTTATTTTACTTTAGGTACATACTATATCTGGCATTTCTCCCCATGTTATCCCTCCCCACCTTCCCCTCCCTCCCCAACCTTCGCTGTCTCTCCCCTACCCCCTCCCAACTGTCCCCAGTGTGTGATGCTTCTCTCCCTGAGTCCATGTGTTCTCGTTGTTTAACACTCACCTATGAGTGAGAACATGTGGTGTTTGGCTTTCTGTTCTTGTGTCAGTTTGCTGAGAATGATGGTTTCCAGATTCATCCAAGTCCCTACAAAGGACAGAAACTCATCGTTTTTTTATGGCTGCATAGTATTTCATGGTGTATATGTGCCACATCTTCTTTGTCCAGTCTATCATTGATGGGCATTTGGGTTGGTTTCAGGTCTTTGCTATTGTACACAGGGCTGCAATGAACATGCATGTACACGTGTCTTTACAGTAGAATGATTTATAGTTCTTTGGGTATATAGAACTTTCATACTGATTTCCTAACGGAAGAAGAGAAAATTGTAGAATGGAATTGGAAGGGTACAATGGGGTTCACAACTCTAGCTGAAATGCCATTTCTTAAGAAAAATAAAGTCTGAAACAAATATAGCCTAAAGTTCAGATTTGATAATACCAAATGTGAGTAAATGGGAATTAATTATAGTATTATCTATTCACATCTGTATGCTTGAAATATCAATACTCCATATTCAAGCAGTGTGCTCTAGTGGACAAACACCAATCTAGATCATGGTTATGTCCAGGCTCTACTACTTTGTGACCTGTCAGGTTACTTAATTTCTTAGTACCTCAGTTTCCTCATCTGTAACTTTGGGATAATTTTAGTACTTAAAATGTTATTGTGAGAATAATATGAAATAGCATATGTAAAGTGTTTTGCACAGTATCTACCACATAATAAGCACTCAACAAGTTCTGGCCTTTGTGATCATTTTAAACAAAGCTACCAGATTTGGACTTTCTGATAATCTTTTATTTCTTTTGGTAACATTTTATTTTGAAATAATTTCATACTTACAGAGATAGTTACAAAGATCTCCCAGTTACTCCTCATCCAGATTTGATCAGAATAGCTTGATTATTCTCATTCTGTTATTTGGAATTTAAGAATACTTCTTGATAGATGGGCAAACAAAACCATCATATAGCCTATGCTATTATTAAAATGGACTGTTTGGAAGGCAACATATTACTGTGGTTAAGAACATAGGCATTGTTTTTGAACAGTTCTTGATAGGATGTCAGCTTCCTCACTGACTGAATTGTGACTTTGGGTAAGTCACCTAAATTTCGGAGTCTATGAAAGAAAAAGTCAGCATAGTACAGCAACATTGGTTAGGGATTCAATCCTGTGAGCCAATAAACAATCCCAACATGTCTGAGCTGGGACTATTTGAGTGCCATTTGCTGAAATGCTTAAAGAGGTCTGACTTTAAAATAGCTGCTTAGCCTGCCCTAATGAGTAGAGTGATCTGGAACACAGCATTTTCTTTCCAATGTGAACCACAGTCCCACAAATGAGGCCCAGCTTCAGATGCCTGAAGCCAGACTTCAGATTTCTTGGATGCTTCTTTTGAAATATGTGTGCACACTCACACATGTTTATGTGATTTATTTGTTTGATTTTTTCCAACTCATCAAACCCAACTTCTTTTGGCACTTTATTCTCTTTCTTGCTCTCTTCTGAGGCTTTTAAACAGAGGGTGTTTTTTTTCACCTTTGGGAGAGGAAAAAGCCCAATGGTATCCCCTGGATATGGTTCTGACTGCACCAGTGGTGAACAGACCTGATGGAAGTGATTGCTGTCCCTACCTAGGGTGACTTAAAGAGAGAGAGGAGAAGGTTTTGGTGCTGCAGAACATTGAACTCTAAAGGTGGGTCTGAGGAACTTTGCTACTCTTGAACAATATTTTTCATATCTGTATCTAAATGAGAAAAAATAAATACAAGGTAGTATGAATTTTTCATAACATTAGAAAGATTCATCATAATCAACTGCCCTCTACTTTGAGATTATGCCCTTCCAATTTTTCTGGCAATAAAATGTCTTTTCTTTCATAAAATTATGATGGTAGCTTTTAAAAATACCTTCAGTTGGCAGGCAAACTTTGTGAATCCTATATATGTGTGTATATCTAAATATGTGTGCATGTACATATATACAGATGTATGTAGAAATCCTATGTATGTACATATATAAGTGTATAATATAAATCCTATATATAAATATCTTACAGAATAGAATTTACATATACTTATCTACAAAGTCTATATATGTGTGTGTGTGTGTATATATATATATATATACACACACACATACATGTAAGATTTATGTATTTGTTTATATATAATGCTTGTTAAAATGATTGTGAAAAATTATATTGGTCCATGAAATCTAAAAAGCCTGACAGCCTTTGATTTCGACTGCCAAAGATAAATTGATTCTTCACCATTTAGCTCCTTATCCCAATTTTACAGATAAGTAAACTGAGGGAGCTAAACTCACAAAACAAGTTGGTAGCAGAACCAAGACTAGAACTCCAATCACCTGATACTCAGGCTAACTGAAACCTCTTCTCCCCTGTCCTGCCACTCCAAATGGAAAAAGGCACTGAAGAAAACCTTCCTTAACCTCACTATGTAACAGGTTTTTACCATGCACTGTTTATTTTCTGTTTTGTTTTAAATTCAAGAACTAAAAGAACAGCCAAAATCCCAATGGGAAATGATGATGACTAAGTTCCCAGCATAATGATCATTAACCTTGTTGGAGTGGAGGTGGACAATACAATGGTCACTTAAATATTTTGCTGACTTGCTCCCTCTTGAGTCAGAAGAGTGCCTACTCATAGCATTAATTTCTGATTAGCTGTTAATACAGCCAGGTTAGAAAATAGGATGGAGAAGGACAAGCATTCACATATCCTTTTCTGATTGTTAACTAACTAGCAATGGCTTGCAGAGATAGGCCAGTGCTCTTACAGAGGGAAAAACTGGAGGTTTTGAGCTGCACCTAAAACAAGAGACAATCAGCTTCTGGCCTGGAGAAACTGGTGGGGGCAGAATCGTCTCAAAATTGCAGCCTTTGAGTAGCTTGCACCTAGAATTCTACCTGCAGTGACAGGATTAGACAGGCCGTGGAAAGAGTCATGGAGAGGCACTGCTCCGGGAAAATGCTCTACCTTTAGGTTAAAGGAGGCCTGGCTTTGATTAGAAAGACCTTTAAATATCATATGTGTTGTATATACTACTGAATTCCTATTTTTGCTATAACAAATCACTATTTTTGTGGTTTAAAACAACAGAAAATTATCTTATAGTTCTGAATGTCAGAAGTCCAGATTGGGTCTCACTTGGTTAACATCAAGATGTCCATATGGCTGTGTTCCTTCTGGAGGCTCTAGGGTAGAACCCATTCCTTGGTTATTCTGGCTTCTAGAGGCCTCCCACATTTCTTGTTGCTTCACCCAAACCTCTGTTTCCATTGTCTTATTGCCTTCTCACTTTCTGACTCTGACCTTCCTGTCTACTTATGAGAACCCTTGTGATTACTTTGGTCTCACCCATACAATCCAGAATATTCTGCCCATCTCAAGAATCTTAATTTAAACACAACTGCCAAGTCCCTTTTGCCTTATAAAGTAACATAGTCACAGGTTCCAGTAATTAGATGTTATATGTCTATGGGGAGAGGGAAATATTTAGTTTTCCACAACCAGCAAAATTTTTTTTCAAGTTAGATAATGTAAAGAATCCAGATACATAAAATACATAAAAGCAGAGCTGCTATATTTAATGTCTCATCCATCTAGGCTCTATGACTTCTTTCCCATGACAGTGACTGATCTTTGTAGCTCCAGAATCAACTGATTTATATATGTTTGAATACAACTGATTTATATGTGAAGGGAGAATGCCATTTGGAAACATCTCAGCCACCACATTCCCATTGTTTGTTACATTTTTCAGTGAAATGTGATACCTCTTAATGCTAGTTAACTGTGGGACAAGAGGCCCTGCTCATGGAACTTTGCATTCCCAGAAGCTGAGGTGCTCAAAGTTTGTTGCATAAATGAGTGAATAATCAATTAGTGGTGAATGAAAAATGCTTAACCAGTGTCTATATTCTGTTTTTCCACTCACAATTATGATTCAGACATATATTAGCATTATTGAAAAAAGATCAAAATAGATACCTGCCACCTGTGTTCCCTCACAATATTCAGTACCAGAACATTTTTGCACATATAAACATATGCATTTAACTGCTTGTCATGAGTCTTAATAAAACATATTCTTTCAAATCCGTATCACAAACATTTTATTTGCATATCATGAAAGTAGATAATGGTATTCTAATATCTTTCTTTGCCTCTTTGCCAGAACCTCATTCCTGAGGGGCAAGATTTGAAATTCAACAAAGAATGTTAGAGAACATCTAGGGCAGGCAGTTATATATATAAAATCGCACTTTAGGTTCTGGGGTATGTGTGCAGAATATGCATGATTATTGCATAGGTACCTACATAGCAATGTGGTTTGCTGCCTCCATCCCCCCGTCACCTATACCTGACATTTCTCCCCATGTTATCCCTCCCCAACCTCCCTACCTCCTGCTGTCCCTCTCCTATTCCCCGCCAACAGACCCCAGTGTGTGATGTTCCCCTCCCTGTGTCCATGTGTTCTCACTGTTCAACATAGGGCAGGCAGTTTTACAGATGAGGAAACTAAATTCTGAACTGTAAAACTTGAAATTTGCTAAGAAAGTAGATCCTAAGTGTTCTCACCACAAACAAAAAATGGTAACTAGGCAACCAGGGGCTGACAATTACCATAGTTTTGGGCACATCCTTGGTCCTTGGTTAAAGCATGTTGATTGAGACTACTTATTGGAAGTAATGCCAATCTATCCAGTAAAATTATAATTGGTCTTAAGTCGTGGTTCTGGACTTGCACACCTAAGAACACTGAAACAATCTTAGAACTTTAAGCACAATGTACCACATATAATATTTTTGGAAACTCTCTGGTTTTATTTGGAAATTTATATCTGATATTTGGTCAAGGCTTAAAGTTTCCAGGACTTTGAAGTATTGCTGAGTCCTAAACAGTGAACCTTCAAAAGCTTAGACTCTGCCACAGGGCATTGAAGTGATCTATAAACAAGAAGAGAACAGTATTTGAAAGGAAAAAAGTGCCAAGTTTCAACATTAGGTCTAATAGGCAGGAGTCTGTCTCTATTTCAGCAACAGTCTTTTCTCTTATGAACACAACTCCAAGCAAAGCCATTTTAGGTAAAGACATGAGCAGGAAAGCAGGGCAACTTATCTACCATGGCTCTGCCACTGATGTCATGCGGCTGGGGGACCTCCCCAATGGTCTACTCCATGCAGATAACATGTTACTTAAGTGATGGGAAGAGAAATGCTATCCACACCAGAAATGTCTCCAGGGAGACTTAGACATATAAGTTACATGAAGAGAAGACCTCTGTTTATGGTGCTCCCCATTTATCCCTACAATTTAGACTATGTGCCTGGTACATAGTTGGTCCTTGTGGGGGTCTCCCAAAAACTCCACTAAGTAGCACTTCATTTTGTCATCCAGATTCTGAAGAAGTTGATAAATACACAAAACAGTAAATATGAATTTAAAAGTACCACTTCATTACTGATGGAAGCCAGGCTAGAGGACCTAGATTAATGAGAAAGTCAAAGTGTCTACTAAATGTATTGCAAAATGTAAGTGGACTTCACCTAAATATACGAAGCACAGGACCAGGACAGATCAGGAGAAGCAGAGTAGAACACCCACTCTCATGAATATGATTGCTCCCAAGAGAAAAGAGGATGAACTGACTTGAGAATGTCCAGGTAATCTATCCCAATTTACTATCAAATAAGTGTTCCTCACTTGTGCTCAGTAAATACTCAATAAAGACGTACATGAATGAAAGGACTGAAGAAGGTCAGAAACACCACCTGTGGTAATCTATAGCCTAAGGACAAATGAAGCCTAAACTTCATGTTTGCCTAAGGAGTTGGGATAGCCAGAATGGGGTCCTTGTGTAAAGAGTACTTTGGAGCCCACAACATGTTTCTGTGACACTAGGCTGTAGACACACTCACACTCAGATAAGGGAAGAGAAAGGCTGCCTTTGACTTCTTTAGAGGGAGTTGCAGGAAAACAAAGGCATTCACCCCTCAGATAAGGTGAATTCAACCCGGGGGGGGGCAGGACAGAGCGTTGCTGGTGCAGCTTGAATAAGACAGATCAGCTAACATTTTCTCCAATATCAAACTGGATGAAGAAAACAGATTCATTAACCAAAGCAAGTTTCATGCACTGTTTTGCTTTGCTTTCTAAAACACTTGTTAATCTCGCTCTGTGTCTAGCCATGTGTTTCTCATTGAACTAATTCAAGACAACAAAAAGAAGAGCCAAGGAGCCTGATGCTATAAGAAGGAGAACTTCTGAAGTTCTCCTTCTTACCTCCGTGTTGCCTTGTTCTTGCAACCTCCATGACTGGGAGTCACAGGCTTGAAAGGGATATACATTTGATTCTTCTTTTCCCTAAAGAACCTAGTTCAGTAACTGACAATGATTGGAATGGGCTGTTATCCTGGGTACCACACTTTTGAGATAATAAGACTGAGATAATAGTTCCACTGGAACTATTTTTCCACACAGGTAAGTTATATGTAAAGAAGTCATATTGTTATTATGTGCACTGGTTCTTTGAAACAAAATACTGGTAACATTGACATTTCATCTGACTTTTTGCTTATAGGCTTTGACGAGATCATTCTGGTTAACTTACTGTAAATATTATCTGAGAATCAAATCCTTCCTGGGTCTAATATTTGCTTTAAAAGCCTAATGACCTGTCCAGTTATGTCACAACCATAGGGGTTCCCTTAACCTTGCTTAAGTTTTAGAATGAATTAAAGGGGCAGCTTTAGTTTTAATATTTATATGTAGTCATTAATTCAGCATTTCTTGGGAGCCTGCTATGTGCCACACTCTGTGCTCTTTACACTGTTTACATACAACATCTAACACAACAACCCTGTAAGGATGATGGTATTCTCCCAATATCCCAGATTAGGAATTATCTCATGAGACAGGTGCATTCACTTGCCCAAGTTCCACAGAGAATAAATGGTGGAGTGAGGATTCACACCCAGGTCTACTGAGCTGCCAAGCTCCACAGGCTCTTTCTAATAATATGCTCAACTGCCTCCAGCTGCCTTTCCAGCTCATATCCAGAGCAGGAGAAGCATTCCACATTTATGTGATGCTCACTTTGTTTCTTCCTGTTCCCCCCTCCCATTTGAAAGGAAAGGAAAAGCTGTCCAATTACAGTAGGATATGCCCCTGAATGGTTAAAGTTTCTCACTGATATCTTTTTCTGAGGACTACAAAATTGTCCTGTTTTTTTTTTGTTTTGTTTTGTTTTGTTTTTGCCATTTCCTTCCTTCTCTGAAACTACAAAGTTTAAAGAGACATAACATCACTAAAATGCACTTTAGAGCTTCCTTAAATAATTATTTAAATTAACACATGTCCTTGTTTTGCAAAGCTTCTAGTCTTAAATTGGGGCTTATGCTAGAAATGAACTTTTGTGGATGTTTTAAGCTAATCATTAACAAAATTTTTTAATGGAGACTTAAAGCAGTTTCATCCAAGTTCAACTTCAGAGCAAGGAATAAAGAACCCTATCTCTGCAGATATAAATTAAGGTCAAGCTTCATGGATCTAGGGGGCACCTGCCTACCAAACTTACCAATTTTTGGTGGTCAGAAAGCTGGAAAGAGGGAAGGTAATAGTGGCATGATTCCTCAAGCTTGGGGTAGATAACACAGGATCAGGCCAGATTTTACCTCTGAGTTGAAATGTCCCCAAAGATTGTTTTCTTAGGGCACTCTTCCACATAGGTGCACTCAGGAAACAGACAAGGACAGTGGGATGTTTGGGAAATAAGAGCTTAGAAATAGTCAGTGGATTTCAGGGTCCTGAAGGAGTCAGCCAGCACATTCCCGAGTGTGGCCTTCAATTCCAGCTGCCCCAAGATAAATCATCTAACAGAGGGTGGATCTCATATTATCCAATGGAGAGTTCCTGTAACTCTGGTACTAACTGATGTTTTCATTTTTGTAAACAGAAATCTCGTACCAATGCTATCTCATTAGTTAAAGAAGCCTTGTGGTGAATCCTTTTGTAAAGAGGCCTCTTGTAATGTAAACAATCTTTTCCTAATTTATCTGTATTGTTTCTAAGTTCTGTGGTTAGTATTTTCTTAAATAGAGTATATTAGTAATGCCCCGAATCACAAGTATATTGCTTATTTATAAGCTACTCATTTTAGAGCACAGGTCACCTAGAAATTCATATCCTGTTGTTTTTCATCATTGTTAATGAGTCTTGGGAATTACTGACTTGACTTTAGAGCCACTTAATCTTATATCATCAAGCTCTGGAAACGTTGCAGGAAATCTTTAAAACTAACAGTGATAAAAATCAAGTGGACTTTGAAATAAAAGGGAAACCATGTGTCAAATATCAAGACAATGACACTTAGATTTTTGTCTTGCTTTGTTCTTTCCAAAATAAAGAGTTGGCCCTCTGCTTTCCAAATAGTGTGAGAAGCATTTCCTCTTTTTTATTTCTTAAACTGGAGTTAAGGCACTGAAATACTTTAATAAAGAAATTGGTCAAAATCAGAAAGTTTGCCTTTTAAAAATAACTTCAAACTGCTGATGGTTGAGCTCTTTATTACTTGGCTAATTTTCTTATGCTTCCATGGTCCCTTCCAGATAACCAAGACTTAAACAAGGGACTGGAGAAGCCTGCGGATATTTAGGGTGCAGTTTTCCAAAATTTATCAGTTTTTGTGTGTGACTGGAAAGATAATAAGTTTGGCCTACAGCATTGTCCACTCTAACTGATTAAAGGTATATTTTATTGAACACCACTAATAGCTGAGTAAGAGGGACTTCATAAAGAAAGGGATATGTCTCTACATAAGTAGACATTGTAAGTGAGCTAGTGATTTCCATGAAGTTGGCATTGTTTTTGTAAATGAGAGGGCATTTTAAAAGATAACTAGAAGTAGCAAGGATATAAACCAGCAAACCTCAGGAGAACCAGCAAGACCAGGCAGTGAAAAGGAAGACTTGCAGAAGCAGATCCTTACTGAAGTTAAGAGACTGGGTCCCAGCAAAGGGAATGGAGACAAAGTAGATTGTTGTAAGAGCACAGGGTTACACTTGTTGTAAGAGCACAGGGTTACACAGTGATTGTTTTTAAAGTTATCTCTGAATTGAGCTAAAGTGTTGTTGGTACGAAGTGCTCAGCTGACTGAGAAGGTATATTCTCCAAGTTTCTGAGTGGGACCTGAAGCCCAGAACAATGGGCAAAAGTCCCAGAAGAAGCTGCTAAACTTCATGCCACATGTGCACAATATAAGATATGCACACATCATATTTGGTCTTCCTTACCCACAATTGTATGGTGTTTTTGAGATGCCAGCCTGGGTAGATAGCATTCAATTATGTTCCTAATAGATTCAAACAAAATTACAGAGTAAGAGGGAACCATTTTGTCCAAATGTTAAGTAGTCAGTAATGGCATCTTTGAAACCAAACCTGATGACAAGCTTCAAAGGAAATGTTAATGGATGAACTTGTACAATATGAAGAAAATCCACCCTCAATATGTTCTATTTTCTTATATAAGAAAAAATAACTAATTTTGAAACAAATTGAATTGTAATCCTGCATTTTATTTATTTAATTATGAATTTCTGTGGTTTTAGATAACTGCTCATTTCTCAATGACTTCTGCACCATCAAATTTTTACCTAAGATGGACCTGGAAATTTTATCTGCTGCTATAGTAATCCAGCCTTGTGCTTGATTTTCATGTATCCATACAGATATGAGGAAGGTTATTGAGATGTATTTGAAAGGGAATATACCTGACATACTAAAGAATAAGATGGGATGCTGGGAGTCTAAGAGCATTTTGCTTTGAATAATTTGCTCATTTACTTATTTATACAATTATGTAATCACAATAGCATCAAAACACAATTTATAATATAGGACTGAAAACTACTACGAGCCCTTCAGTAATTGTAGGAATAAATTATAGCTAATGCATGACTATTAGGGCTTAAAAGAAAAACGACATGAAGCTAGAATTAAGAATAAATTAGTGATAAGTGGTAGTTATAAAAATGATGCTTGGAACACCAACCAGTTGGGAGTAACCCAGAGATCTGAAGAACTGGATGAACTGTACTGAAGGGGGACTTGCTCAGCCACTGGAGTTTTCCTCAACACGTGGGTGAGCCTGGGCAAAGGGCAAAGGGACATGTGGAAAACTTGAGATTGGATTCCACAACTTCAGACCAGTCACCAGAAGAATGCCTTTCAGCTAAAGGGGAGAATGGGAGGAGCTGGCCTTGTTCTTCACCGTGCCCAATTATCTTTATGTTGCTAAATCGAATGCATATTTTTCAGTCTTCATTTTACTTGACATCTGTCCCAGAAGCTACCCTTGACCATGTCTTCCTTGAAACATTCTCTTTCCTAGCTCTATTCCTGATGGCTTCTTCTCAGTCTCCTCAGTTTATCCTCCTTTACCTGATGTAGCTATTGGAGATGATCAGAGTTCTGCCTTTGGTCCTCTTTTGTACTCACTTTCCATTCTCCCTAGGTGAATTCATTCACTCCCTGACTTCAGTTATCATCTTGGTGCTGAAATGACAGCAACCAGATTTTTGTCTCTAGTCTGCACCTTTCTTCTGAGCTCTAGATCTATATATGGACCTGCCTACTTCCATGTCTCAAAGACACCTCAGTTCAACGTATCTCAAAATGAACTCATCTTCCTCTCACCCTACTCTAAACTTGTTCTTCCTCTCATGTTTCCCATCTCAGTGAATGGCACCACCATCCACCCAGTGTGCAAGCCTGAAGGCAAGGAGTCATTCCCAACACCTCCCTCTCCTTCGTACTCCGCATCCAATTCATTATGAAGTATTTTCAATTATAATGCTATTATCTTCTTGAATTAACCCACTTTTGTCATTTCTTCTAACCAGCCCCCTTATCTAAGCTGCCATCATCTCTCATTGGATAATAGCATCTGAACTTGTCTCTGTACTTTTCCCTGATTTGTCTTCCTGCAATCCATTCTTTTCATAGTAGCTAGATCTTTCAAAAACGTAAGTCCAATCATGTCACTCTCTGGCTTAAAATCCATCAACAGCTCCCCATTGCCCCTAAAAGAAAGTCTAAACTCCTTATTAGGAAGACTAGACCTTGTGTAATCTGAGCCCATTAACCTCACACCTCATTTTGCACCATTCTTTCCTTTGTTAATTTAGCCCCAGACACACTAATCATATCCCAATTTCTTAAATATTCCACAAGCTTTTCTTCCTTAAGACCTTTCCTTATGTTTTCTCTACCTCTAATAATTTCTCCCACCCAAAACCCTGCCTCCTACTGCCTTTGCCTGGATAACTCTGCATTCTTTGGAGCTCAGGCCAAATATTACTACCATAGAGAAGTCCCCTTGAAACTCCAGGCTGGGTCAGGATCTGCAGTCTTAGCAACCTGTTCCTTTTTTCTGTCACCTAGTTGTCAAGCAAGAAATTACAACATGAAGTATATATGATTACAATTACTCAGTCCCCTTCACTAGACTAAGTATCATATTGCTAGGGACAGTGCCTGCTTTTGATTCACATCGTATTTCTAACATCTAGCATAGCACTTAGTACAAAATATGAGTTCAATCCTTATTGGTTAAATAAATAAATGAATAGCTCTAATCACTTTATGTTTATTTCTTGTTTAGTCAATTATCATTTCAGATCACTGAGGGCAGAGACTGTGTCCATTTTTCTCACCACTGTAGTTTCAATGCCAACCTCAGTGCCCAGTGAAGGAGTGAGTTGGGTTCAGGAACAGGCACCAGCTTGTCCTGGAATAGGCACCAGCTTCTCCTGAGGGACACTGAGAAAGGTATGTAGAATCCTGCAACTGAATGCCAAGCCTACAAGAAGTACATTTCATATTCTTAGTGAGAGAAGCCATAGCTGGCAAGGCAGGACTATCTGGAGGAGACCTCTGAAGCTCATCTCTGTCGTAGATGGACCCTCAGAGCAGGCCCTCCATTTGCCAGAGGCTCACAGAATAAATACCTCCTGCTTGTGGACATTAGTAGTGAAGGCCTGACTGCCACAAGTAACAGGACTGAACAACAGCAGGCATCCAGGCAAGCTTTGACTGATAGCTTTTAGGAGCAGCAGAGGTAAGGAACACCAGAAAAAGTGACTATGGTTGGAGGTTAAGTTTCATAGAATTTGGGAAAAGTAAGAGGAAGCTTCTATATATTGAATGCTTACCAGATGCTAAGCACTGTGCTAAAAGTTTTACAGACATTGTCTAATATAATCTCTGGAAAACTTTGTGAAGTATGTGCTTCATTATACATGAGGAATAATATATATTGAAGAATAATGTGTACATGAAGAATAATTCATAATGTAATGTATATTATGCTTGAGGAAACTAAAACACAAAGGGATTTTGTTATTTTTATCAGGGTCATACATCTAGTAAGGTGGCAGAGACATCTTGAACTCCAGTGTGGAAAATTTGCTCTCTGGACATTAAAGAAAATAGAATAGATTTATCGCTATGTGAATTACAACCATGGGACCTTGGTACCCCCATGTGGAAACTGAGGAGGCTGGACAAGATTGCCATCAAGGACCTTTCTTAATCTTTCCACTGGTAGCGACAACTTGTTTCCCTGGGAGAAGTGGCTGGGGCTCCTTTCAAAGCCCAGTTGTCCTCTTCCTGGTCTCATTGTTCTCTGCTGTCAGTCTGGATCTAGGATACCTGCCTTAGTGCCTTCCATTAAACCTTTGTTGCACTTCCTCTATGAGCAGAAGGGCTGACTGTTATCTGTTGCCACAGTTTCCTCACCCTCAGGGCTCTTCTATGTCTGTAGCACAAGCTGATTTAAATCCCTGTCTTCCCTTTACAGGGTGCCTTTCTAGCTCTCCACTCTGGTCTCCCAGTCAGGGTTGCCAGGGAGGGAATTGAGGCCCAGGGTGCTAGTTGTCTGGTAACTGGAGGCCTAGCTTGATGATTCACCATCTTATGATATTAATTGCTACCCCACATAGGGCATGTCCTCTGTGCCTGGATCTGTACTAAATGTTTTACTTGCATTACCTCATTTAATTCTTGCCACAACCCTGTAAAAGCAGATATAGTCATGCCCATTTTACATACAAGCAAACCAAAGCCTAGAGAAATGAAGCCCAATAACTCACATCTAGAAAGTAGACATAGCTGAATTCCAAAGCCACTCATTTTCTTCCTACACTGTTTCCCTGACAATCTTTATGTGGGTTTTGGCAAGTGATCTAGTCTCATGTAAGAAAAGAGGATGATAAAATGGCCCACCTCATAGGGTTGCCATAAGACTTACAAAATGTAACGTGGATAGCTAATACATAGTAAATGTTCCATGCACTGCAGTAATAACAGTTGTTGTAGTTGCTATTGTTATAGTCATTATAACATCATTAAGCTACCCCACTAAGCTCTTACAGCCATCCCTCTTCCCTGTACAGTCAGGGATCTATGGTACAAGAGCAAAACCTCTTTGTGGCAGGGGGATATGGTGATGTTTTGTCTCTCAACAGTCAACTGCCCCCTATACATTCCCTCTTCCCTTGGACCAGTTTCTGAGTCATGGCTCTGCCCAGGTGACAATAATAATGAGATAATCTACATAATAAGCAACCAAGCTGTTCATGCCTAATAAAAAAAGTGAAGTTCCTGAGGCTAGCCAGTCAGTGCCTTTAAATAAAACTGAAATCAGATGAAAAAAGAGATCTTTACAATTGCTTAAATCACTGCCTCCTGCACCTGTGGAAGGGAATATGTGGTACTCATATGTTGAAATCTAATATGTGGGCTCCTGATCTCTTAGAACTCATTACTTTAATGAATTTTAAAGGTAGAGCTTTAATTAAAACAGGTCTCTGTGGACAGAAAGCATGCTATTTTGTTAGCTCTGTAAATATTGCCTTTTAAACTAATAAGTTCAGTTACCAGAAATACTACTGCATATAAACAGCTGGCTTTTTTTTTTCTTTCTTCCTGTCCTGTGAAAACATAACTAGATATTGAAGAGAGGCAGGCTGTATTTCAAAGCCTGTCATTTAGCTTTCAAAATAATAGTGACTTAAATTTGCAGGACATCTTTCTCCGCTGGAGCACAAAGTACTTTCCAGGCATAATCTCATCCTGTCTTTAGCTATCTTCCTATGAGGCTGGACTCAGGAAAACAGCATTCATTATGGCAGCATTGCCAGGCCTTTGTGACTGGCTTCGAGCCCTCCATTGCACCCCTACTCCACCCTCTACATGACTGAGAAGATTGAGGTTGGCCAGAAACCCTGTGATTTCCTTCCCCTTTCTCCTCACCCAGCCAGTACGACTTACATCTCCTCAAAAGAGGAATAATAAATAATATCAGTGGTGTGTGTGATAATAGCTGATGTGCATGTGCCAGTCACTGGATTAAGCATTGACATATATTATATCATTTAATCTTCTAAACAAAACTGTGAGGTAAGTGCTAATATTATCCCCAAGAGTTCCTCCACTTCACTCAGAATAACAGCCAAAGCCTTTACAATAGCCTGCAAGTCCCTGTTGGCTCTTGGCATCATTGCTTCTTCTCTTCCTCTTTATCTGGTGGAGTATATGAGAGATGAGGACAGGCTAGAACTAGAACAGCAGGTCCCACAATTAGAAATTAGCCTGCCAATATTTTTTAACAGAGACCCTCTATTGGGTATCTACTTTATGCCAAGTTTCAAGCCAATCACTTTTATGCAAATTATTGACCTTTCCCAGACATTCTATGAGAAAGTATTATTATTATTATACGCATCTTAGTGACGAGGGAACCAAGGCTTGGGGAGGCTGAATTACTTTCTTAAGGCCATATATCTGGTGTAAGATAAGGCAAGGGCTTAAAACCAAACTGTCTACTCGCTCTCTTTTCATTAAACCCACTGCCTCCCAAAGCCTAGAAATATGTCTGCAGACACATGAGGAATGCTACAACCTCTCTCACATCTCCCAGTGGTCTCATTTTTTAACTTTCCCTAAGCAGCAGCATAATTTTATAGGCTGAAAGTAGTGCATGGCTTGTATCACCTGTCATTCACCTCTAATTATATTACTCAGCTATTGAGTACTTTACTGTCAGAGAGCAGCTCCTTTCTGTCAGTACAAAGTTCTGTCTTCGTTCAAGTAACCTCGAATTTGTGGCCTGAATATTTCCTTTTTGGTTATTTAGAGGAGGTATTAGTCATGCTGTGGTCAGTTTCAAGATCCCCCACATGTTCTACTTAAGTTTTTACTCATCTTTAGATTTATTTCAATGACTTGGTGATTTGCAATCCTGACTGAAGACCAATGAATGGAGGCCCTTGACTCTGGATGATGTGGCAGAGACCTTAGCACTCACCAACATTCATGTTTTAATCATATTAGGCACATTTGAGTATAGTTCCCAAGCTCCCCTGCAATAAGGTATGGCTACGTGATTATGCCACATAAAATATGAGAGGAAATGATGTGCACTGTGTCCCGACTTAGCTCATAATGAGTCTTTCATCCTCACTCCCTTGTCCTAGGTATTAGACTAGTGCATGGAACTCTGAGGACTTAGAGTAGCCTGGGTACTGGAGGACAATGTGGGAACTGCTCAACCAGAAATATTTGCATTGGATTGTGACATGAGTTATAAATAGCCTTTTGCTGTTAAGCCATTGAAATTTGAGATACAGAGGCTAGCTTTATTTACTCTAATAGAGAGGAAAATATAATTTTTGGGTATTCATAATTTAGAAGGAAAGGAAGGAGGCAAAACAAGCCAAGAAAAGCAGAAACACTGATGAGGAGAAACTGATATATGCTGGGATAAACTACCTCCTTTCTCCACTTCCTTGTATACTTTATCTTATTACTGTCTTCTCCTTTCTGAAAAGAAATCAACAGAAGTTCAACTGAGTGAGAGCATTCCTTTCCATGTATAGTTGATTAAAGCAGCAGACACCAATCAGTTAATGACTTCTGTGTATGTGCAAACACATTGATCAACCTCAGTATCTCTCCAATTGGTTGAATGTAGGGGAGATATTTTTGAGGAATCTGGTGTGTGACAGTCACTACTGACCTGAGGGGCATCTTCTGTCTGTGCCACCAATCCCTGTGCATCTATCTAAAGGTAAATCTGTCCCCCTAACCCTTCTGCAGTGACTCTGACCCATGAAGGTCAATACAAGCAGAATCAACTATTGGGGAATGATGATTTGCATGTTCCATACTAGATACCTCTACGAAGAGAGGGCCTTGGGCAGGAATACAAAGAATCTATATTTTTAACAGGTAACACAGAGGCTTATTGTAGCCCTCATCAACCTGTGGAGGTATTATGCTTAAATCTGGAAGACATTTTTTGTACAGATTGTATAGATGGAAGTTTCAGGGAGTGAAGTAGACATGACCTGTTCAGCATCCTATGACTGGTCAGTGCCAGAGTGAGAGCTAGATTAAGGCTGACTGCTCCAGACTCTTTCAATGCAAATTTGGATTTAATCATTTCATAATGATGCGAAATAATTTTAGTGTGATAAACCTTTTACAGGGCACTGAGCTTGGAGGCAAATCTTCCCCCAAACTCAGGAGAAATTGTGGAAATATAGCTGAGTGAGTAATGTCTTCGTGTATATATTTATTTGAAGATATCAGAGTGTTGTAAATGAAGTGTTTCTTTTTGGAATATTAATTTGGAGATTTGCCTGAAATCATGCAGTTTTTCCCTCTGCTGTGTTATGTAAAAAATTTGTTTCTTAATGAATGACTAATAGCTGCATGTCTGTTTATCATTATTTAGTCATTAAACATTTACAGAGCATTTATTGGGGGCACCATGTTAGGTGTTGCTTGTGAGAGTGTACAAATGTATGGGCAAAAGACAGTGCCCTCTTCTGTGGTACTGGCCCTTAAGCTCTCAAAACCCACCCCATATTCTTGCACAGGAGCCTTCAAGAAAGTCAGAGTAGCTTTCATCACAGAGTGACATTTTGTCTTCCCCTGATCAGCACTGCTCAGTTTGTCCAGGCTCCCATATTATTCACTTCTTAGGATTCATTCCCATAATATTTACTGCTACTTAGCCTCTTTTGCATAAGAACTACATTTTTTAAATAGGCAAAAATTGCGTATTCTTTGTAGGAGGTATACAAAGATAGACGAGCCAAAAAAGAATAAATGCATTAATTCTACTGAACTTAGTAAAACACTGCTGACGTTTGGTGAACATCCTTCCGATCTTCCAGAGCTACCACTCCACTTATAGCGATACATATATTTCTAATTTATCAACATCGCATTATAGTTCACACGCTTTTATTTCCTCTTTTTTCTTGAGACAGAGTCTTGCTCTGTTGGTTAGGCTGAGGTACAATGGTGCGTTCTTGGCTCATTGCAACCTCCGAACTCCCGGTTCAAGCAATTATCTTGTCTCAGCTTCCCAAGTAGCTGGAACTACAGGCATATGACACCATCCCCAGCTAATTTTTGTATTTTTAGTAAAGACATGGTATTGCCTTGTTGGCCAGGCTGCTCTTAACTCCTGACCTCAAGTGATCCTCCAGCCTTGGCTTCCCAAAATGCTGTGAGATTATAGGCGTGAGCCACAACACCCAGCCCACACACTATTTTATAATCTGTCTTTTGATCAACTGTGAAAAATTTTCCATCGCCCTAAATACATATTTTATTTTTATTTTTGATGACTTGAATCGCATTTTACTGTAAAGGGGTATTATCATTTACTTAAATAATCACATCATACCGAATATTATTTCTGGTTTTTTTCATTGTAATATGTAGTATTCCTCATATATATGTATATGTGATGCAGCTCCTAACCCAATGACTGATAAACATTTGGGTTACTACTAAGAGTTAACAAAGGCTGCTGCCAGTTCTCCTGCCCCACCCCCACTCATCAACAGTGCTCTGGCTGGGGCCTGGAAGGTAGAGAACCTGGTCTGCAAAAAGGCTCTGGCTTATCTTGGCATATTTACTCATTTCTAAATGGGAATCATATTACTTGAAATACAAATATAATTTAATGATTTTTAAAAATATGTAGCTGTCTCCATTCTAACTGCCCATTAAGGTGGAGTGAATGCCTTTAGAATGGTTTGAAAAATGATATGCAGATAAATGTGAGTTGAGAAGGAAGGGATAAAAAGAGAGGCAGCCTGCTATATACACCATGGTTTCAACTCCACTCTGCCATTAACTCTCTAAGCAACCTTGAGAAGACCTTTTGCTAAGCTGGGCCTCAGTGTTTCAATGTACACAAAAGGTGGCTGGACATTGATCTCTAGGATTCCTGCCAGTTTTAATGATTTAAGACTAGAAACCAACAGGTTGAGGTTTATAATTCATCTCCACCTCTTTTTCCAAGCTATGAGGTTTGTAGAGAAGGAAGTGTCTCGGATAGTCTAACAATACTTCATCCTGGGTCCAAGACCTGAAGGGAAAAAATATGATATAATCTGATTACTCTAATCAAAAAGGTAGAATTAACTTGCCATAATTTCATGCTTTAAAGCCTTCTGACTAGGACTAACTTAATGTGCTTTATAGAATCTAAGATGCCACATATGTAAGATGCTCTCTTATGTTACATACCAATAAGAATTTTAACACTGAAAATTCAACTATGATACAATTCTGTCTTACAATTAAATTATGACACACATTCCAATTCAGTGAAGTTAAAATTGAAAGAAGTACATCTTAAAGTCAATGAAACAGAGTGTTAATATATTTCATCATGAAAAGTTAAAGAGCATTGACTCAGTAAGAAAAATAATCTTCAGATTATCTACCCTTTACACATCCAGATTTCTTTATGTTGTACAGGGGAAGAGAGACCAAGGAAGTAATGTGAATTTTCAAGTCACAGAAGCAATATGGGTCTAGAACCAAAATGCAATTGAAAAAGAAACATATTTGCACAATGGCAGAGTAAAAATCTCCAAAAACATACCGCTCTGTGAAGGTGAGGAAGTCACAGGCAAAAGTTGTCAAAATAAACTTTTTCAGAACTCTGAAAATTAACTAAAGGCTTGCAAAAATCCATGGAGCATTTTACTCAAGAAAATCAGCTGAATCTTGATAAGAACAGAGAGCTTTGTGGTATTTTAACTTTCCCTATTTACATCTTTCTTTCCTCAACTGAACAGTGGCCTTGAAAAACAGCTGTCCAGCAGCCAGTGGAAAGGGAAGAATGGATTGGAGCTCCCCCAGAATCCATCCTTAGAGAAATGTTACTATTGGACCTAGTTAGTTGGCAGCATGCAGAAAAGTGCCATTCTCAGGGCTTTTCTCTCTTTGACCTGACTCGGGTCTCGTCCACAGCAAATAACCCTATCCACAGGATGTTTGGTAAAAATGATCAGCAACAATTGTTTAATAGTGCAGCTGCCCAAGACGGAAGTATCAAGAGAGAAAAGAAGCCAGCCAAAAACTGTTGAGGGAAAACTGGGAAATGAGATGCCTGTAGGGTGTTTTGAAAAACTTTAACAAAGTCCTGGGTATCTAGAAGGCCATGCATGTGCATAGAAATGTGCACATGCCCAGGAAAGTCCTCAGAGAGCACTAATATATCACCTAGGGCTAATATAGAAGCCCTGCACAAGCAGGGAGTAAAAGCTAAGGCAGAGTTGCCAACTGCTGGAACATTTAAACAGGTACCCTAAAACACACACCACACA
>PVKP010020408.1:0-40813 GCA_004027715.1 Plecturocebus donacophilus
GCCAGGTGATGACCAGGAATTGCTGGTTGCCTGGAACCTGCAACCTGACAGTCAGATCTCAGCCCCCAAGGGCTGGTCAGCCAGCCAGCTAGCCAGTCTCGTCTCAGAGTAGCAAGAGACAGCCCAATTCAGGGCAAATGCTCAGGAAAGCTGACAGCCAAGGGGCAGATGTTTGTGCCAAGTTAATCACCTTTAGCGAGCCTCCATTTGGCTGCTGAGGAAGAAAAAGGTCAAAGGAGGACTGTGGCCTCACACTGCCCTGCTGAACAGCACTGTGAAGAGATGCCACAGAACTTCATCCACACAGCCTTGAATTGTTCACCGACTCACCCGGCCTGGAACTTCTGGATGAGCATCAGGAAATGAGGTTCAAATACAATACAGAAAAGTGTGCCCAGGCTGGCTACCATCCCCGCTGGAAATCCTGGCTCTTGCAAAACTTGGCTACCAGAGTACCTCAATCAAACACTTTCAGACTGTACCCCTGCCCCAGTCACTGCCAAGTGCTTGCTGTCAAACTCCCTGGAGCATCTCCACTCTCACCTCTATGCGCCTGAATGTTCTCACCTCTGAAATGCTCCCCAGGAACATTCTCCTTTCCAGCTACCTTGATGCCCTTCTCCCACCTCCCCACCCTTCATGGCTCAGCTCAAGTTCCATGCTGTCTTCCCATAAAGCATCCCCAGGCTCTGCCTGGCTTTCCCAGAAAATGAATCCCAGCAGTACTGTCTTTCCACCTGTCAACTGGAAGTGGCTGATCTACAAGATGCTGCTTCAGGCGGTGCTGTTCCTCTACAGAATCCCCTTCCCCCAGGCGGTCTTGCATGGGCTGGAATCCAGGAGACATTACTTCCCTTCCTTGGCCTTGAACATCCCAACTCCTCTCAGCCTCTTGCCTACCTCCCCTCACTAATAAGTGGCATCAGGAGGGCTGACCAGGAAGTCTTTGTAAAACCACAGCTGCATGACTACAAGAGAGCTTTATACAGAATAATATATGGAAACACTGCAACCCCTAATCTTGCCTCTCTCCATCTGCCACAATCTCAGGACTCTGATTTGTCATAATATCACTAAACTATGAGTGTATAGTCTGATGAGAGTGAGGAAGAAAGATAAAACCATGAGGAAAACCAGCTCCAGGCCTGAAATTCTTAAGGCCTCCAGCAAAACCATGGACACAGTAAGAACTCAATGAAGCACCTGCCACTCAGTGCTAGGAAACCAGCAAGTTGCCATCCCCACGGGGCAAACAGGCGCTCTCCGCTGGCAGGTGCAGGCAATCCGGGAGTCTGTTGTCACATCAGAAGCCTGAACTAAAAATGTGGAGCCACTTCCTCTCTGAGGGTGGAGACTCATGAGGTCTTATCTGGCCACAGCAGGCAGGCAGACACACTTCCTCCCCAGACTCTACACTTCAAAGGTAGGGCAGAAAGGACCACAGGCTAGAAAATCAACTCAAAGTTTAGACTCCTAACTCTCTTGTCCCCAGGCATTTACCTTATTAAAGAAATCACTCAAGAACTGTAGGGATTAAATATGACAACAAAAGTATATGCAACAAAATCAAAAACAGATAAATTGAACTTCATCAAAATTTTAAAATTTTTGTGCATCAAATGACACTACCCGCCAGGTGCAAAGTTTACACCTGTAAACCTAACACTTTGGGAGGCCAAAGAGGGAGGACTGCTTGAGGCCAGGAGTTTGAGACCAGCCTGGGAAACACAGTGAGACCCCATGTCTACAAAAAATTAATTTAAAAAAAAAAATGACACTACTAAGAGAGTGAAAAGATAATCCAGAAAATGGGAAAAAATAGCACTAATCTCATCTCTAATAATGATTTAATATCCAGAATATATGAACAATGCAATGACAACTCAGTAACAAGAAAAAGAACCCAATAATAATATGGGCAAAGGGAACCTGGATACTTATTCAAAGAAAATATATATATACAAATGGCAAACAAGCATAGGAAAGGATGTTCAACATTACTCATCATTAGGGAAATGCAAATCAAAACCACAATGGGATACCACTTCACACCCATTAGAATGGCTATAATTAAAAACAAAAACCAAAAAAGATGGCTGGACTTTGGTGGCTCACACCTGTAATCCTAGCACTTGGGAGTCCATGGCAGGAGGATCACTTGAACCCAGGGGTTCAAGACCAGCCTGGAGCAACATAGTGAGACCCCTGACTCATTTTTTTTTTAAAAAGAAAATAACAAGTGTTGGGGAGGATGTGGAAAAACTAGAAGCCTTGCACACTGCTACTGGGAATGTAAAAACCAGAAGCCTTGCACGCTGCTGCTGGGAATGTAAAAACCAGAAGCCTTGCACACTGCTGCTGGGAATGTGAAAACCAGAAGCCTTGCACACTGCTGCTGGGAATTTGAAAACCGGAAGCCTCGCACACTGCTGCTGGAAATGTGAAAACCGGGAGCCTTGCACACTGCTGCTGGGAATGTGAAAACCGGAAGCCTTGCACACTGCTGCTGGGAATGTGAAAACCGGAAGCCCTGCACACTGCTGCTGGGTAAAGCCACTACTGAAAACAGTATGGTGTTTCCTCAAATAGCTAAACATAGAATTATCATATCATCCAGCTGTTTTCCCTACACATAGTTACATTCCTCTCCCCCCTATATACTCTCGAGTTTTAGTTTGACAGAAAGACAGATTTGAGACTGATCTCCCTTCTCCTCACCTGACATCACTCAAATGTAATTAAAAAAAAAAAAAAGGGCCAGGGGTGGTGTATTCACACTTGTATTCCCAGCACTTTGGGACGCCGAGGTGGGTGGATCACCTGAGGTCAGGAGTTGGAGACTAGCCTGACCAGTGTGGTGAAACCCCATTTCTACTAAAATACAAAATTTAGCAGCTGGGTGCAGTGGCTCATGTCTGTAATTCCAGCACTTTGGGAGGCCGAGGCGAGCAGATTACCTGAGGTCAGGAGTTCAAGACTAGCTGGGCCAACATGGTAAAACCTCGTCTCTACTAACAATGCAAAAATTAGCTGAGCATGGTGGCACCCACCTGTAATCCCAGCTACTGAGGAGGCTGAGGCAGGAGAATCGCTTGAACCCAGGAGGTGGAGGTTGCAGTGAGCCAAGATTGTGCCACTGCACTCCAGCCTGAGCAACAAGAGCAAAACTCTGTCTTAAAAGAAAAAAAACGTTGGGCATGGGAGGCCGAGGCAGGTGGATCACCTGAGGTCAGGAGTTCGAGACCAGCCTGGCCAACGTGGTGAAACCCCGTCTCTACTAAAAATACAAAAAAACTAGCTGGGTGGGTGGCAGGCTCCTATAATCCCGGCTACTCAGAGACGGAGGTTGCAGTGAGCCAAGATTGTGCCATTGCACTCCAGCCTGGGCGACAGGGCAAGACTGCCTAAAAAAAAAAAAAAAAATTACCATATGATCCAGTAATTCCACTTCTGACTATATACCCAAACGAATTCAAAGCAGACACTCAAACAGGTATCTGTACACCGATGTTTATAGCAGCATTACTCACAACAGGCAAAATGCAGCAGCAACCCAACTAAACAAAACATGGTATACACAATGGAATATTAACCCTTAAAAAGGACTGAGATTCTGACACATGATACAACATGGATGAAGTGTGAAGACATGCTAAGTGAAATAAGCCAGTCACAGAAGGACAAATACTGTATGATCTGATTATATGAGGTATCTAGAGTAGTCAAAATCAGAGACAGGTAGTAAAACAGTGATGGCCAGGGGCTGGGGAAAGGGGGAACAAAGTTATTATTTAACGGGTACAGAGTTTGGGATGATGAAAACATTCTGGAAATAGACTGTCATGATGGTTACAGACACAGAGAATGTACTTAATGCCACTAAATTATACATTTAAAACGGTTGAAATAGTAAATTGTATGTGTATTTTCCCACAATTTTAAAACACAGAAAAAAATAACAATCAGGTCATATTTCCAGTCCACTGAGAGAATCCCTTTTTAAAGGCCTGTTCTCCTGGATCTGGCACATTCTTCCCATGGCAATGGGCTCAGTGGATACTATTTTGTCCTTTGCATTGCGACCTCAAACCCAGCCCCAATAACCTGAGCCCTAAATCCAAGCAAACAGCTCAGATGGACTAGCCATTGTTTGAAAGGCTGAGGCTTGAGCTTCTCTGGGACAGGCAATTTAGGGGATAACTGTCTGATATGTTCAAGAGGCAGCCAACAAAAGCAGAAGCTACTCTAGGCAGCTTTCACTCTCTATTACTTCCCTTTTCACTTTCATACAGGACACCAGACTGCCATGCAGTAAGGAAAATATGCGTCAGACTGCCCAGCCTGTTTTAAGTTGGAAAGTGGGAAGTGTTCCCCCCACCATCTCCAACAGGTCTATAAATTTAACATTCTTTGTAGTTTATATACTGAAGGACAGTTTTCACCCATCCAACAACAGAACTAACAACTTTAGCCCTCTGTGGTCTCTAGAGCCCTTTCACACAGATTATTCCCATTAGATCTCACAATAACATAGTGAGAATGAATTAGTAGGGACTGTCATTCCCCACTGGAGACATGAAGAACCCCAGGCTCAGGGAGATGAAGCAATGTGTCCCAAGTCCAAGTAAAAAAGCAACCTACAGTTTGCACACAGGTAAGTGATCTTCAGAATTCTTCTTCCTCTCCGTTACATTGGAAAGATGAACAAAGTAAAAACGGAACTTTGCATTTGGTGTTAAACCAGAGCAAGGAAAAATGCTTCCGAATATGGCAACAACTACTAGGCTAGGAGGCCCATCCCCAAAGAAAGAACTAAGGCCCTCCTCTTCCCCACCCCCACCCCCGCCTTTTTTTTTTTTTTTTTTTTTGAGACCAAGTCTCACCCTGTCACCTAGGCTGGGGTGCAGTTACACGATCTTGGCTCACTGTAACCTCTGCCTCCAGTTCGAGTCATTCTCCTACCTCAACATCTCGAGTAACTGGGATTATAGGTGCCTGCCACCACACCTAGCTAATTTTTGTATCTGGAGTAGGGACGGGGTTTCACCATGTTGACCAGGCTGGTCTGGAACTCCTGACCTCAAATGATCCACTCGCCTGGGCTTCCCAAAGTGCTGGGATTACAGGCGTGAGCCACCTCGCCCGGTCCTGGTTCCCAATTTCTAAGGACCACTCTACTTAGAAATAGACCTTTCTTTAAGTTTTGTGGGTTTTGTTTTTTGTTTTCTGTTTTTTTTTTTTTTGAGACGGAGTCTTGCTCTGTTGCCCAGGCTGGAGTGAAGTGGTGCGATCTCGACTCACTACACCTCTGCCTCCCGGGATGAAGCGATTCTCCTGCCATAGCCTCCCCAGAAGCTGGGACTACAGGCGTGCACCATCACACCCAGCTAATTTTTGTATTTTTAGTAGAGGCGGGGTTTCGCCATGTTGCCCAGGCTGGTCTGGAACTACTAACCTCAAGTGATCCGACCGCCTCGGCCTCCCAAAGTACTGGGATTACAGGCATGAGCCACCGCGCCCGGCCTCTTTTCGATTTTTGCACGCAACGATTCCTGCTCTGTACCCACTGCTGTCACTTGCTGTCCTGTCCAGGGCGTGCTGCCAGAGGAGTCTGTCAGACTCAGAATCGAACGTGCGGGTTAAAGACCAACTTGGCCATAAACGGAACAAATCACGCCTAACCCAACAAGCCTCTGAATGTACAAGCGGCCCTGGACACCTACACGAGCAACACCCGGGAAGCAGGAGTCACTGGACTGCGGGTCGCTGACCACTGCCTTACCCACCCCAGCGCATGCGCGACTACCGCACCAGCGCCAGAGGAGTCCCACGCCACGCAGCCCCTGACTTCGTGGGCGGACGCCGTCTTCTCGCGCATGCGTAAGCGCCTGCGCATGCGCGCCTTCGGCAGCTGTCTTTCCCTATTGGCCCCCTGCTCTCCTCAAACCCGACCCGGACCCCGAACGCTGGCCGCCTCAACTACGACCCTCACTCCGCATTTCTCACCTTGCGCCCGGTTTTCTCCCGTAGGGCCTTCAGCCGTTCCTTTCGCCGCAGCGCTTCTTCCTCTAGCCGGCCCACACCGGCCACAGTCGGCTCCATCTTGCCTGCCGACGCCCCTCCTTTTCTCCCGTCTTGCAACGCGCAGGCCTAAAGAGAGTGGATAAATGTCTCGCGGCCAATCCAAGGACGAGAATGAAAGAATGAGGGGTCCTGGAAGCCAATCAATGCTGGGTTGTTATGGGCGGGCCCTCCCCGCCCCTTCCCGCCCTGCCCCGCCCTTATCCTTCCGGGCAACTTGCCTAGTGGGTAGGAAGCCAGCAAAAAAAAAAAAGAAAGAAAAAAAATGCTAAGGCTCGATTTATCCAACACTGATCAGTGAAGAAGCAGCAGGTGGAATCAGACCTGAGAGAAGGAGAAAAGAGTGCGTCGATCGCTCCGGTTTTGCCTATGCACCAACCACAGCTCACTCCATGCTGGCCTCTTGGAATGCCCTGATCCATCCATCCTTGTCCACTTGACCTAATTCTTCAAGGCTCGAATGCCTTCAAGAAGCCTTCCCTGACCCTCCACTCTGATCCCACCCTAATATAAGGTATGCCTCACACCTCTACAGATGTCCGTGGCTCCCCGGACTCCCCTGACAAATGCCCCTAAGCCCCTCTGTGACCACCCTCACCTCAGACAAAGCCTGCATAGTGAGGGACCTAGTTGGATGGCTGTTTCCCTCTGGACTCAGATACGATCCCTTCTCACTCCCATCCCCTCCTGGAGCAGCAAAGTCCTCAGGGTCAAGTTACCTTCCTCAGCGAAGAGCAAACCCCAACCTGGGTCCAATGGGCCTCAAGGACTGACCCCATCCCCCAGCTTAGAAAGAGTTGGTTTGGCCTCGATTGCAAGTCACCACAAGATTCATGGCTCTCTGGCAGAAGCTGCCAGAGTCTTCTTTCCTGCATTTTTTTTTTTCTAAGATGGGGTTTCACCATATTGTTCAGACTGGTCTCGAACTCCTGACCTCAGGTGATCCGCCCACCTCAGCTTCCCAAAGTGCTGGGATTACAGGCGTGAGCCACCGCGCCCGGCTTCTTTCCTGCATTAACCAGTGTGTCCTGATAACAGAGAGACCACTTAGGCTGAATTCAAGATTTTCTTTCAGTATGTGAGAGTCCCCAAGGCCACACCCCCCTCACTTGGGAATAGGAGACCATGCTTCCACCTGCCCCCCTCCACTGCCAGGGGATAACTAGCTTCTGAGTAAGGCTGTTCCCTCCCTGAGGCCTCCTTTCCCAGGTTGGCTGCAGGTGGGCATCCACTCTTCCCCTTCCAACTCTCTTCAGAGGCTCAAGGGCCACAGGCCACAGGTCTAGCCCTCCCTTCACTGACCCTCTTGTCCTCACTAACCTGGGTCTGTCTAAGCCTTCTTCCCCGTAATGGATAGGTTGCTCTGCCAAGGCCTGGCATGCAGGTTGGAGGTGTTCAGGAAACCTCAGCTCAGAGCTATGATTGGACAGAGCAGGAGAAAAGGCCAGACTGGAGGTGTGGCCCAAGAAACTAGGAGAGCAAAATGGGACAGGGTCTGTGTTCTCTTGACCACCCAAGGTCTAGGAGTCTCCAGACTGGTCAACTCCTGGAACCAGTAGCACCTCTCTGGGCCCCGCAAACTTCTCCCCAGTCCCAACAAAGGGCCTGATCCCTGCCCAACACCAGGGAGTCCCTCACCTCATAATCTGGACATAGGGAAAGGGGCACGGGGTGATGGTGGCAGGGACCCAACAAAGAGTCAGTCAAGCCTGGGTCCCTGTCCCTGCTGCCCTTGGCTGCCCACGTGGTCCTCATTTGGCCAAAGCCTCAGTTTATCCATCTGTAAAACAGAACCATGAGGCACCCATCTCCTGAGGTTAAAGAAACAAAATATGTGAAGCAAGTTCTGGGCCCTGGAGTTGCGGGGTGGGAGAGCCCCTCCACTGGAGCGTTTAGGAAGGCTTCCTGGAGGAGGGAGGGGGACCCGTGGGAACGGTCTAAGCTTCTCTGGGATCTGGGAGGGCACCGCTGTCCTCAAGGCATTTCAGGCTAGTCCTGCTGCTCTCTGACTTGGCGCCATCACACTCAACAAACAGCTAGAGCTCAAAAGTTGCGTTTCAGTCAGTCTTCCCATAAAGCGACAGAGGAGCACCTGACACTTGATAAGCGCTACAGGGGTTGCATGGTGGTGGCAGTCATTATTACTTGTTGAAGGACCCTCGCCACTCACACGCGACCCGCCGACCTTTCCCTGAATGGCAGCAACTCCAGTCAGGCGGGCTGCGTCCTAGGCGGATGCAGACTCTGGGGAAGTCTGGAATTCCTCACCCCGACCCTCGTCCCAGAGGCTCAGGCTGGCCCTGCCAATGGGCGGGGCGGCGGGGCACCCTCCTGGGCCACCCTGCCCACAGGTCCCTCCTCCTGCCAGACTCGCCGCCCTTTGCACGGTCCCGGCAGAGGCGGGGCGGCGGTGACTGCAGCGAAGTGCAGGAAGCCGGGCGGCGGCCTCCAGTGAGGAGGAGGAGGAGCGAGCAGACTTGGGTGGCTCAGCGCCGCGGAGGCCAGAGCCGCATACTTCCCCAGTAGTACCGCGCCGCTCCGCCCCGGAGTGACGCCCTCCGCCCATGGGCCTGGCCGAGGGCAGCCGGCGGGCGGCGCGGAGGAGGCGGCGACAGGTGGCGCGCAGCAGGGCCGGAGCCGGGCCCGGCCATGGCCGCCTCAGAGCGGCTCTACGAGTTGTGGCTGCTCTACTACGCGCAGGTGAGCCCACCCCGCCCCGTGCCCGCAATCGCGGTGCCCCCAGCTTCGCGCGCCCCGCGCCTGCTGCACCTGTGCCCCGCGCCGCTGGGGCCGCGTGGAAGCGCGCGCGCAGGGAATGCTCCGGCTCCGCACCCACGTGTGTGCCCCCAGCCCGCCAGGTGCCTCTGGCACTTATGCCTTGGGTACAGAGCTCTCGGTCGTGCACTTCACAGCAACCCCCACAGCAGGACCGTGAACCCTGAGTCTTTCTTGCTGGAGGAGAGTGGCCTGGGCCGAGGCGGCCGGACACTTCGCCTTTTTACAAATGGGGAAACTGAGGCCTGGAGAGACTTGGAGACTGGACAGGAGGCTAGGGGGAGGGGGGTCTCAATTTGCATGTCGGCTGCCTCTCCCGTGGGCGCGACCCGATTGGGTGGCCGTGGCCAATGGCTCTGGGAGTGTGGGCCAATATAGGGGGCTGTGTGGGCTGACTAGGGAGGGTGTGTGGAAGGGGAATGCTCCCACTCCAGGTTCTTCTTGAGTTGCATTCCTCCCCCGCCCCAACCCCTAAGAACAGGCTGTGATAAGCTCCTCCCTGACTTGAGACGACCCCACCCCACTCCCATTCTGGGAGGTGGACCCAGGACCTCTCTAGGAGCAGAAGAAAACGTTTTACTCTGAATGCCCAGGGTGAGGGTGGGGCGTTGAGGCCCCGAGGAATGTCTGAAAAGGATGGAGGGAGGCCCTTTCATCCTGAGCTCCCCACCCATCTCAGAGAACACTTCAGGTGTCCCGTCAGCTGAGAACCTGGTGTCACTGAAACCGTCTCTAAGACATAGTCCCCCATTTTCCTTCTGCACCCACAGCAGGGAGGGATCCCAGGGTAACACCTCCCTCCCCTCCCCTTCACCCAGCACCTCCCTCCCTGCACCGTCCTGGCATCATGCTCCTGGCTCAGGTGTGCCTTGGGCACAATGGACCATTGTGTGCCCTGAACAGTTTGTCACTGGGGGGAATTCATGCTCAGATGCTCTGGCCCTCTGTGAGGAGGCCAGTCCACTGTCTCCCGGAGACCTCGAGTCCAGGCCAGAAGGACCACAGCCTCTTTAGTCTGCTCAGGTTGTGAGAGGTCGAGGCCCCTGGCAGGCGTCCAGGCATGGAGTAGAGTCCCTCTTTGGTATAACCCAGACCAAACTCGACTTCTCAGCCTCTGCTTCCTGCCTGTAAAACTGACGTAGCCCTGGCTGGCTGTAGTGGCTCATGCCTGTAATCCCAGCACTTTGGGAGGCTGAGGCAGGTGGATCATGAGGTCAGGAGATCGAGACCATCCTAGCCAACATGGGGAAACCCCATTTCTACTAAAAAATATATAAAAATTAGCTGGGCATGGTGGCACGTGCCTGTAATCCCAGCTACTTGGGAGGCTGAGGCAGGAGAATCGCTTAAACCAGGGAGTCAGAGGTTGCCGTGAGCCGAGACTGCACTACTGCACTCCAGCCTGGTGACAGAGCAAGACTCCATCTCTAAAAAAAACCTGACACAGCCCTGACCTCAGTGGCTTCCTGGACTCTGCGGAGAGGTAGCTGTTGTAGCTGGTCCAGACCAGAGAAGGCTCCTATTTCCCTGGCCCCATTGGGTCCCCTCACCCCAGCTTCTCTGCCTCCATCTCCAGTGGCTGTGAAGGAGCAGAGGGTGTGAAGAGAAGCCTACCCCTAGTCCTTCCTCTGACTGCCCCACAGCTATGGGCAGGTTCTAGGTGTGTGAGCAGGTAAAGGAGGCTTAAACCAGGTAATGAGTGTGAGGGTGTTCATGGTCTTGAACCATAGTGTAGGTTCATGGTGTAGGTTCCTGGTGTAGGTTCATGGTGTAGGTCTTCAGGCTGGGTGGTGGGCTGCTGCGGGTGTCTTGGTATCTCCCAGGAATGTGACTCCAGCACAGCTGCCTCCTGATGTCCCATCTTACTGAGCTCTGCACATGGTCACCCCACCCACCGTCCTCTCAGGTGGTGTTTAGGGCTCATATCTGTGCCGAGCCTCCCCCTCCCAGAGCTCTTCCCCTCACAGGGTATGTATAGAGCATAGGCTGGCAGGTTGTAGCTTTGGAAGCGTGAGCAGGCAGGGGGCAGCCTGGGGCCAGGCAAACAAATCCAGGATGTGCGAGCAAACCCAGGAGCCAGGCAGGGCTTGGCTGCCTGGGAAGAGGAAGCTAGCGCCAGCCTCCCAGCTCGCCTTCCTGCCTGCCTGCTTCTGCTCCCGGAACCCCCAACCCAGGGAGGAGTAGTGCTTGTGACTTTAAGTCCTGTTAGGGACCTGTTGTGTGTGTACTTGGGGAGGGGGAGTGTAAGGTAAGGGGCGGAGCTGAAAGAGGGTGTTTAGAGACCCTTGAGTTGGCCAGCAACCCAGGCAACAACACCTGCACCCCTCCCTTCAGCTGTGAGAGCTGACATCAGCTGGCAAACCTGTTTCCCCAGTTGTGGTCTGGGTGGGGATGGAGAGGGGGGAGTAACCCCTTCCTGCCCTTTCTCTTCCTTAAAGATCCCAGGTTTAGACCCACCCACCCCCTCCCCCTGTGGGCCCAGGTCAACTGGGGGCCTCATAGTGAGGGAGGGGGCTGTGGGTGGCTGCTGAGGGAAAAGGGAAGGGGCAGGGCACCCCAGGATCTCTCTCAATTTGAGCTCCTTAGGGCCCTGGTGGGGAAACTGAGGCAGGATCCTACCACAGTTGTCAGACCTCACAGGTAGTAGATGCTCCTTGGATATTAGCTGAATGACTGGATAGAGGAGGTGGGTCCCATGGCAGTGACCAGTCAGGAAGTCACCCCAGAGGAGGCTGAGTTTGGGCTTTGAGGGCTGAGAGAAAGGAACAGCAGGAGCAGTGGGACAAGAAGCAAGTTGTCAGGAGTGGGGGCAGGGCAGAGCTAGTCAAGCAGGCCTGGTGGACAGGTGGGGGCTCATCCAGAGGACTCGTCATCCGAGCCCACCAGAGTTCCCCCAGGGAAGGCACAGGAAGGGCAGGATAGTACTGGGGGACTGGGGACAGCACCTGATGGGCTGGCGGTTGGACAGTTAATGCCATATAGCATGCAGATGGGTGGCCCCTGTTCAGACCAGAGCAGCAGTGATGTTCAGCAACCCCCAGTGAATGGGGTCACAAAGTGAGGGGGCACTGAATGGGGAAGGGCACTCAGGGTCACAAAGGCCATGGCAGAACAAACCCTCAGGTGACAGGAGGAAGCAGAAGCTGAACTATCCAGCTATGCCACCGAGGCCTCAGAGGGGTGCAGGGAGGTTAGGTCAGGCTGGAGGCAACCTCGTCTTGCCTACACTTTCCCCAGCACCATCTCCCTAACTGATGATCTCTACTGCCTCTTAGAAGCCTGGCCGGGCCCTGACTGGGCGCAGTGGCTCACACCTGTAATCCCAGCACTTTCGGGAGGCAGAGGTGGGGAGATCACAAGGTCAAGAGAGCAAGACCATCCTGGCTAACAAAGTGAAACCCCGTCTCGACTGAAAATACAAAAAATTAGCCGGATGTGGTGGCGGGCGCCTGTAGTCCCAGCTACTGGGGAAGCTGAGGCGGGAGAATCACTTGAACCAGGAAGCAGAGGTTGCGATGACCCGAGATCACGTCACTGCACTCCAGCCTGGGCAACTGGGACCTTATCTGGTCATATTCCTTCCTGGGCCTCAGTTTACCTGACGGAAATGGGTAAAGGGAAGGTGGAATCATTTCCCAGGCACCTGAAGGAGGGCCCGCAGTGATGGGGAGATGAGCACACAGCCCAGGATTGGGGTAGGCACTGGTAATTCCTGGAGCTATTATGACAACTGGAGAGCTGATAGGGAAGTGTGGGGTCCCCGCAGAAACAGGGTCAGTTACTATGGGGCCCCTGGAAGGAAATCCCATTTTCCATAGTGATAGTACAAGGGGATGGTCAGCTTTTGAGCCGCTTGCTCGAGCCCACTCCCATTCTGTGGAGTGTACTTTCATTTCAATAAATCGATACTTTCCTTGCTTAAAAAAAAAAGTGCAAAGGGCTGATCAGGCCCTGGGGCACGGTGGGTGACATGCAGATCAGGAGGTTCACCCTTTCAGCACCCCCTCTCAGATAACGGGGAGAGACTGGCCCAGCCACCCAGGCACTCAGACCACTATCCTCAGTTGTCCCTGCCCCAGCAAAGTCCCATCTCCCTGCTTCATCCCATGGCCTCCAAGCCTGACCTCCAGTCCTGGTGATGTAGCCAGAAGTCACTTTATTTTGACATTATCTTCCCCATCCTGATACTGAATCGGGGGACCCCCCTAGGCCTGAGATAGGCTATTCTGCATAGACCCCACCCTGTCCTGCTTCTGCTTGTCTGTCCCTGAAGAGGGAGTGCTCACTACTGCCCAGGCAGCTCTAACTGAGAGGAGTCACCCACTCTTGAGCTGTGTTCTTCTCTCCCTTCCTGCTCCTAGCTCTTCCCTGGGGTCCATTAACACCTCTTACTGTCACTCACAGAGGGGACTAGGGGTTGTTGCCTGAAATTCAGGGAGCTTGGGCAGGCCAGAGCCCCTGGATCTGGAGCTCCACTCACCTTATTCTGACCTCTAGTTGGGTAGGTGTGGCTGGAGAACTGTTACCCATGAAGCAAAGGGATGGTTTTGAAGAAGTTTATGTTAAGTAACAAGCTACTGAGAGTTAGAATGAGGACTGGACTCCGGAACCCATGCCCTCACCACTGATTCGCTTGCTGAGAGACACCAGACAGGAACGGGTCTTACAAAGGGCGTTAATGCCCCTGATGGGGGCATTCAAGCAGAGCAAACAAGAGCTAAGCACAGGCAGACCGGTGGGGGTAGAGACAGTGAGTAACGCCCTTGGGCCTGGGCATCCAGTGGGTTTGAGATATGGAGGCTGGAGGTGAGGTGGGCACCACCCATGGAGGGCCTCAGATGTCAGGGAAGACTGTGGATTTGCTCCCAAGATGTGAGCTTGTGATAGAGCACGTGACTAGCTGATCAGGCCGTGATGGTGAAGGCTGCCTACTCGAGGCCCACTGTGCGCTGGACTTGGGGTATGTCAGGCAGGATCTGGGAGCAGCATGGTGTCAGGCAGCTCAATGATCCCTGTCACCATGGCAGACAGCCTCCTGTACATTGGTTGTACCAGTGTTACAACCACCAGCCCTCAGCTCTCTGGGTTACTTCAGAATTCCAGAGGAGTAGCAGTTTCATGCCCACCCAGGGACTGTTTGAGCCTAAGCAGCCCTCAGGAGCCTCTCATCCCCAGCACTCTCAAGTGCCCTCACAGCTAGGTGGCCATAAGTTGGGGTCACTGTGGAGGTGACCATGAGACCCCCCTCTTCTCAGGGACACTGGCCTTCCTCGTTCCCACAACCTGCTCCCTGCCGCAGGACCTGAGCATCACCTATGGGCCCAAGGGCCCTGGAGAGGACTTGGCAGGTGTGGCTGCTCCCAACCTACCCTTAGTTGGGGGCAGGATTGGGGTCTTGACCCAGTTAGGTTGGGCAAAGGCCTGGACTGTCCCTGACCAGTGTTCCTGCTCAGAGCTGACAAGGGACAAAGGACCCATGACTGACCAAGGCAGAGTCTCTGAGAGGGGCATGGGAAGCCTGAGCGTCATGGCCACCCTTCCCAGGCCCTGGACCCTCACATGGAGCACTGCCACCGTGCTTTCGTCCCCTGCCATTCTCTGCCTTCTGATCCTGACTCCCTGAGGGACTCCCATGCCCCGGCACACTGCAGTCTCAAGCCACAGTCAGAGCTGGCCTGAGGCCTTCCGGAGAGAAAAGGTGAGACCCAGGGAGACAGGATGGGCAACTACCCTACCCCTGCCTAACACTGTGCTTTGGGGACCTCCTCATCCCCTCTGAGGGCCCATGAAGGCTGTCTTGATTGCCCTAGCCCTGAACCCAGCTCAGCCCGACCTGCTGAAAGTTTACAGGACTGGACAGGCCAAGGGTGTGGTTCTAGGGACAGAAAGCAGGAGTGTGTAGAGAGTGAGGGACCCATCCCTGTCCTGGGAGGGCTGATCAAGGTGATGGCCACCAGGAGGCCATCATGGGGCCAAAAGCACAACTCACATGAGGCAGTGGGGCATAGGGTGTGCAGAGGCCTGGACAGGAGGATGTGAAGCACAGAGAGGGAGAGGCGGAAGCTGGAGAAGCAGGTCCTGGTTGGACCAGCAGCCTGGAATGCCAGGCTCAGCAGTTGAGCCTTTATGGGGAGGGGCTAGACACGGTCAAATTTGGGCTTTCAGGTGCTCAGTAGAGCTGCAGCTGGCAGGAAGACTCACATTTTAAGTGACTGGCTTGACTGGGGGCAGAAGAGGGGAAGACAGCATTGGGACATTTTTGATAGCAGCCAGGGATCTGTGGGGCCACTGAGGCAGGGGTCAGGGGTCACAGGGTCAGCATGGGCTGGCTAGCTAGCGATCATGAGTGACCCTGGCCTAGAACTAAGGTCTGGCTCTCAGCATCCTCGAAGGTACACTGAAAACAAGGTAGTAGATAAGGCATCCCCTGTAGGGTGTGCCATTTCCCCATCTGTAATGGGAGAGGTTCAGAGGCAATGGTCCAGGACCCCTGGCCACCTCTGCTGTCTCCAGATCTGGGTATTTGGGGCTCCCTGCTGCTTGGTCAGGAGGAGGCTGCCAGCAGGAGAGCTCAGTAAATGTAACTGACAGACAAAATGTCATGGCTCTGTGGGTCTGCACTTTGGTGGCCCTGGCACCTCTCTGAGTTGCCTGGGCTTCAGATCTGCACTTCAATGCCCCAGGGCTGCTCTGCCTAGGTTTTTTGTGTGTCTGGCTTCGGTCTGCTGTAGTCAGGCCCCTTACCCTGGGGCCATTCAAGCCTGGCCTATAGGCTGCAAAAATTAGCCATCCAACCAAAGACAGTTCTGGAGGTCCTTGGGTGTGAGGTCCATGGCCCCTGGGGAGCAGCCTCAGACCTGCTGAGTGTTGACCATGGTGTGTCCCTTGCTTCTTCATCCTTCTCCACTCTAGCTCCCCCTGTCCACCTCTCTGACTCTAGGAAAGAAGGCTGCCTTCTGGATTCAGTTGGTTGGGAGCTCCACATGGGGCCAGCCTGGAGGAGCTCCTGTATAAGCCACAACCCACACTTATCCCGTGGGAGGGGCTTAGAGGTTAAAGCAGATTCTGGCTAGGGTAGGATTTATCAGCTGTGTTCCTGAGCAAAGAGAACTGCAGAATCCAGGTGAGGTAGCCAGGACATGGTGGGGGATGGGGGTGGGGCAAAAGCATGGTTGAGTCTTCCACAACAACTCCTGTGGCCTGAGGCCTTGGGCATAGGTCAGGGAGCTGTGGGTGCCTTGAGTGAAGGGTACTGCAGCAGCAGGATCAGAACCCTCGCCTGGATAAGAGATCTTCCAGGTCCAGACCTCGTGCTTGTAAAACTAGTCTCTGGCCCACAAGCCCCACCCAGGACAGGTGACCCCGCCCCTCTGTACCAGGCCCCGCCCTCAGCGGAGGCCAGGTCGCCTGCAGCCTCTCTCACTGGGGCCCAGGGTGCCCCGGCCCCCCCACATCCCTGCGGTCTGCCGGGAGGAAGCGGCCCCCCTCCCCCACCGTGACTCTGCGCTTCCTGCCCCAGCCCGGGGCGGAGACGTTTCCCGTTCACACCAGTTTTCCTGGCGGCGCCTAGACCTGGGCTTAGCCACTGCCCCTCTTGCCTATGGAACCAGCTCTGGGGCCTGGGGTCCAGGTAACCAGCAAGGGTGGGTGGAGGTTCCTGGGGCAAGGCAGGGCCTGCGCATGAGGATGTGCACATGTCTGGGTCTGCCTGTCTAAGGGTACACATGTGTCCTGGGATCCACAGTTAAGGAAGGAAGGGGGAAGATGGCAGATGTGAACCCGGCCCAAGGCTCTGGGTAGGGGGTGGCTGCTGTGTGGGACACCTTCTGTAGCCCTAGCACCAAGGCTTGCAGTCCTACATGGGTCTGACACAGCTAGAGGAGGGCCACAGCCACATCCCACTCACGCCCCTCCCCTGGCTGTGTCAGATCTGCCTAGAACTGCAAGCGTTAGGGAGGTGGGAACAGAAAGTGGAGGCTGAGAGAAGCAGTGGGGTGCCCGGAAGAGTGGTCAATATGTACCTAACTCTCTGATGCTGACCTTCCAATGTCCTGCCCTCCCTCCTCCCTCACCCATCCCCCACTCCCCTCCTCCACACCCACCGTTCTGCCTTTAACCCCTTGTCCATGCCCTGCATCCACCTCCATGCATTCTCCACCTGTCTGTATCCCGTGTCCCTGCCCTGTTTATTGCACCCCTTCTGCTCCCCAACCATTCCCCTGCTCTGCCTACAGAAGGACCTGAGTTACTTGCAGCAGTGGCTGAAGGCCTTCGTAGGTACCTTCAAGAAGAGCATCTCACTGTCCTCTCTGGAGCCAAGAAGGTGAGGCTGGATCTGCACAGAGGGTGTGCAGGGACCGTGCAGGGAGATCGAGGGGTCCTCAGCACTGGTGTCTCCCCGCTCCTTGCAGGCCGGAGGAGGCAGGTGCGGAGGTCCCGCTGCTACCCCTGGATGCGCTGCATGTGCTGGCCGAGCAGCTGCACCAGGAGGACCTGGAGCAAGCCCTGCTGCTGCTCAAGCTTTTCATCATTCTCTGCAGGTGTCCCTGCTGTCGCCTCTACGAGCAGGGGCCTAGAACTGTGGGCTCGGGGGGTGGGGAAGGGCATGGTGTATTATCACTCTCTCATCCTTGACTCCCCCAGGAACCTGGAGAACATAGAGGCAGACCGGGGCCAGGTGCTAGCACCCCGAGTGCTGGCACTGTTGACCAAGTTGGTGGCAGAGGTGAAGTGGCCTCCACCTGGGGTGGGCAGGGGGTGGATGTAGGGAGGCAGGCAGTAGCCATGGCAGGGCTAACCCTCTCTCCCCACACCTACAGCTGAAAGGATGCCCGCCACCCCAGGGCCGAGGGGCCCAGCTGGAGAACGTGGCCCTACATGCTCTGCTTCTCTGCGAGGGCCTCTTTGACCCTTACCAGACCTGGCGGCGCCAGCGCAGTGGGTGAGACCCAGCCCATGGGCAGGGAACCCAGAGGAGGCAGGGGAGAGGATGGCTGTGCTGGGCCCAAGAAGGGGTGACATCCGGGCTGATGTCCTTGGCCTCACCCCTACCCACCTCCACCCCACCCAGGGAAGTCATCAGCTCCAAGGAGAAGAGCAAATACAAGTTCCCTCCTGCTGCTTTGCCTAGGGAATTCAGAGCCTTCTTCCAAGGTCAGGCCCCGCCCTACCCGCCTTGGGCCCACCTGGCCCCGCCCCCAAACCTAGGCCCCTTCCTGCAGTTCCTTTATCCTGGCATACACAGGAACCACTTGGTGGTGGCTGCACACAGGCCTGGGAGAGCCAAAGATGGAGCCAGGGTTTAGGGACAGAGAGAAAAGAAAGGACATCTTGGGCTGGAGGGAGGTCCTCCCATCAGGTGGAGGGGTGGAGTCAACCTGCCCACCCAGATTTCTCACCCTCTTTCCCTCCCATCTCCTGGATCCTTCTAGGCACTTGTACCCTCCTCTGATCTGGACCACCTTAAAACTCTCTGGTCCAATCCCTTTGTCCCCATAACCTCCACCCAGTCTCCACCCATCCTGAAGACACAGGAGGTGTCTCCACCCGCTGCTCCCTGGCTGCTGGAGAATCTGATGTCCAGGGCAGCTATGGCCACCTGTTTACAGGTGGTCCTGTGAACCTGTTCTCCCTGGTGACCCTCGTCCCCTGTCTCCTCTCTCTTCTCATTGGAGGCAGACTGGCCAGGACTTTAGATGGGCTCAAGGTGGGAGATGGCCTGGATGGAGGTGGGCAGGGCTGTGAGAAGGTGGTGGCCTATTGGGGTATTAAGTGTCTGAGTGATACCCCATGGAGCTGTGGGCCTGGGTCTAGAGAGGCAGCAGCTCCAGGTGGGAAGGTACCCCTGGGGAGCTCCCCACCTTTATTTTCCCATAGCATGGATGCTCTTATTAAAACAAACTGGATTTTATTCCTCCCATCATATCCCTTGATGTCAACCTGACACCCTCAAGATGAAATCCTACTTCTCCCACAGCCTTTCTCTCCACTCGCCCTGCTGCCCAGCCTGGTTTCTGTCCTCATTCCCAGACTGCTACCAGTTACCCTGCCTCAGGCTGTTAGCCCATGCTGTGCCCTCTCCCCGCCAACTGCATTCTCAGGCCTCCCATCAAAAGCCATTCCCCAAGGAGGCCTCCCGCCACCTATCCAACCAGAATCAAGCCCCAGCCCTGCTCCTCTCCCTCCCGAGGCATGTGACCCAGGGCTACTCCCTTCTGCCCTCTGGGTTTCAGTCCGTGGCCTGGCATCCTGTCCAGCTTTGCTGGCACAGGGCCAGGTGGGCCTCCTACGTATTAGGCTGTGAAAGCCCCTAGAAGTCCCTAGCAAAGGCATGGGCCAGGGGGAGGTGGCATCAGTCTAGTAGATACAGCAGAGTCCCAGAGCACAGCCTGGGAAGTGCCAACTGTCACAGGGGCAGAGGGAGCAAGAGATTTGCATCTGAGAAACTAAGCCCTGCTCGCCACCACAGGGAAGTGGAGGGAGGGTGTGCTCCCACTGGGGCCTCACTTTGGGGCGTAAGGATCTAGGGAGCTGGCTAGACTCTCAGGGCTGGGCTGTGTTCCCCTTTGGTCCCCCAAAGAAGGGTTGTGTCCCTTTCAGACCCTCTGCTATACAGCCGGGACTTCTTAAGACCTTCCAGGGCAGAGCCAGCTCTTCTACCTCAGACTGGGTGTTTTATGTGGCCCCGCCCCCTCTCCCCTCCACCCCTGGGCACCCACCTCTTGTGCAGCCCCCGGGCCTATAGCCCTGCACTCTTGGTGACATTGCCCTGCCCCGCCCACACCCCCTACCCAGAGAGCCTGCAGGATGCAGACCACTTGCCTCCCGTACTGCTGCTGCGCCTCATCCACCTCTTCTGCGCCGTCCTCACAGGAGGAAAGGTAGGCTGGGAGGTGAGCCTGTGGGCCAGAGAGCGGCTCCTTCCGTATCTCTCTGCTGGGTGAGCCCCTTGCCCACTGCCCATCTCTGCCCACACCTGCAGGAGAACGGGCAGATGGCTGTGAGTGATGGCTCTGTGCAGGGCCTGCTGAGTGTGGTGCGGGGCTGGGGCCGTGGGCCAGCCCAGGATCCCCACCTAGTGCCGCTGGCGCTGGAGGCGCTGGTGGGTGCAGTCCATGTCCTGCATGCCAGCCGCGCCCCTCCCCGCGGCCCTGAGCTTCGTGCCCTGCTTGAGAGCTACTTCCATGTCCTTAATGCCGACTGGCCAGCTGGTGTGAGCCCAGGCCCGGAAGAGGCCCTTGTCACCCTCCGGGTCAGCATGCTCGGTGGGTATGGGCTCCCAGGCACTCAGGGATGAGGTACCATGAGGGGAAAGCCCAAGTGATGATGGAAAGGCCAGACTGGGAGCATGGGAAGGAAGGCTTCAGGCTGCCTGGAGGGTTCTGGGTAGCGCCTGACCCTTGACCCTTCACAGACGCCATCCCCATGATGCTGGCATGTGAAGACCGGCCAGTGCTGCAAGCCACCTTCCTCAGCAACAATTGCTTTGAACATCTCACTCGCCTCATCCAGAACAGCAAGGTGGGTGGGGCCCAGCCTGGGGGTGAGGGTCTGGAATCCAGAGGCTAGGGGAGCCACACATAGGTGCCAGGCTTCCGCTGAACAAACATGGACTGAACGGGGCCGGTTGTTGCAGCTGGTGGGATGGCCTGTAGTTCAGTGGGAGGGTCTGGGGCATGGACAAGGGCCTGTCCCTTGGAGCCTCTAAAGGACTGGGCTTGAGGCTCAGCACAGCTCTGTGCCCCACGGAAGCGGGGCTTGTTATGGAAGGGAGGGAGCTGCTCTGGCGCCTTATTTTCCTCTCCCTGGCCCCAAGTACAGTGGCTAGAGGAGGGTGCCGCTGCTTTCAGATGCAGTGCCTGCTCCCCACCCACTCATCCCCCTGACTGCCCATCTGAGCAGGGCACAGAGGGGCTCAGCACCCTGTCTTCCCTAGTGCCGGGCAGGGCACCTGGCAGCTGCCCTGGTCCTGCTCTAATCCCGCCCTCTCCCGTCTTCCTCCTCTCTCTTCTTTGCCTCCTCTGCCCTGTGCCTCCCCCTCCCCACAGCTGTACCTGCAGGCCCGGGCGCCCCCTGAGGGGGACAGTGACCTGGCTACCCGGTTACTGACTGAGCCCGATGTCCAGAAGGTACCACCCTGGGACTGACCAGCTCAGACACCCCCGGGACTCCCTCTTTGAGCTTTCCCTGCACTATAGCTGGGGGGACGAGCAGATGTATGTAAGGCCTGGTGTGGCTTAGCAATGGGTGTGGGTCCTCCATGCTGTCTCACCTGCCTTCCAAGTCCCCATCCTAGGAAACAGGACAGAGGTGGTCTATCCCCTTCCTGGTGTTTGATTGGGTATTGGGGTCTGGCTGCGCCAAGCTGGAAGGAACCTTCGAAACCCAACCACCCACCTCATATCTCAGAAGGGGAGACAGAAGCCCAGACACTCAAGGATTTGGCTGTAGCCACTCACAGAGATAGGGGTCTCTCTCATGGGGCCACTTCTTTCCATAGATCCTTGCACCCACCCTCAGCAGGTCAGGTGTCCCCCACCCCTGACGATGCCCTCCCTGGCTCACCTTGCATGTGGGCTGTAGGAGGCTATAGGGTGTCAGTTGGCAGTTTCATAGTGGGCACCCTTTCTGGAGGCTCAACCTGTGGGCCCCAACCTCCAGAGCCCCCACCCTGCCTCTGTCTTCACGAGGTGACCCTGTGTGTTCACTGCACGTGGTCATTTTCCGAGCTCTTGCACATCTGTTCTTCTGCAAAGCAGGCAGGGCAAAGTGACTCCTCTCTGTTTTCACAGATGAGGACACTGAGGCCTGGAGGGGGAAGACCAATGCCTGAGATCACTCAGGAAGTCAGGCAGAGCCGGGACCAAAGTCCCCATGGAGCCAAATATGGCCTAGTCCCTGCTGACAAACTCTCCAAGCCCTCCCAACCCCTGACCCCCTCAGGGTGGGGCAGGGGGAGAGAGCAGCATGCCTCTGGCTGTCAGGTTCAGCCAGGCTGAGCCTCAGTGTCCCCTCCTGGATCTAGGGGGAAGAGGCAAGGTGGGACTTAAAGGTCTCGAAGGTTCTTCTGGTTCTAACATCTTGTGATTGATTGTCCCTAAATCCCTGACCCCTGTCAATCACTGTAGGTGATGGGGCACTTGCTGGCATATCTGTACTCATGTGTCTAGCTTCGGGGGGACAGGTTGGGGCTAGGGCCCTAACTCCACCAGAGAAAGGGGAACTGGAGGGTACAGTGAGAATGTCCACTGTTGATCTGTCCTAGCGAGGCCTTTCCCAGCCTTGGCTTCTTTCCAGGCCTTTGTCAGAGTGGGTCTTGCTGAGCTGCTCAGAGAGGGCCCCCGGTTGTGATAGGGTCACAGCAGTTGGGGCAAGGAGTAGAAGGCCTGGTGCTCTGACAGAGTTGCAGATCCAGCACATGCCACATGCCTTGGGGTACCTGGCTCTGCACCTTTTTTTACTGCAGGGGGCTGCCAGCTGTGACACCCTGGCCCCTGCCTCTCCTGACGGCCCCTCCCCACCCCAAGGTCCTGGACCAAGACACAGATGCCATTGCAGTCCATGTAGTGAGAGTGCTGACCTGCATCATGAGTGGCTCCCCCTCAGCCAAGGTGAGGCTGCTGCACTGCAGCTTTGGTAGGGGTGTGGGGCGGAGTTCCAGTGACCACGTCCCCAGAACAGGCCTGGCCGGGGGCTATGAGAATCCTGCAAAGCGAGTGAGCTGGGAGGTGACTGCCCTGCCCTAGGCTAACTGGGAGCTGCATATCCTCTATCAGGCCGGGCTGGATGGGAATGGACACTTGTAGGCCCATTGCCACCTACAGCATTCTGAGACGGACTCATGTCCCCCCATCCCTCTGCAGCCCACCCCCTGCCAGCACTGTGACCCAGAGGCAGAGCCACACAAGGGGACCCTGAAACATTATGCCCCTCCAGGGTTTCCAGGGGGTCTGAGTTTGCCCTGGAGCCCATGTGTATGCTCACTTCTTCCCCATACTACCTTACACAGGAGGTGTTTAAGGAGCGCATCGGCTACCCTCACCTGCAGGAAGTTCTGCAGAGCTATGGTCCCCCCACCCATCGGCTGTTGCAAGAGCTGCTGAACATGGTGAGGGAAGGGGCTTGGGACCAGGGCTCCAAAGGCAGTCAGAACTGAGTCAGGGTTACCACAGATGGGGAGCTCTCCATCTTGGGGACCGTGTTGACTGCAGCCAGTACATAGTGTGGCCTGGCCATGCATGTCAGTGTCCCTGGAATGAGGATTCTGGCCCTGGGGTCCTGGAAGCCACTGCATGTTAGCCAGCCTCAGTATTATCTTAGGAACATGCGTTAGGGGTTAGGCCAATGCAGGCTGAAAATGAAGGTTGAGGACAGTGCCTCAGGACTATTAGTAGCGGTGGTCATCCATGCCCCTCTGACTTTCCTATGGGCAGGATGGGGTAGACCATGTTGTTGCCCATACACAACCTGTGGGCAGGATGGAGTAGACCATGCTGCTGACCACTGCTGTAGGCAAGTAAATGGAGCCAGAAAGTCCCACTGTTGGCAGGGTGGGGTCAGTTGACAACTGACCAGGGACCGTCACTCTCTCCACCCACAGGCAGTGGAGGGTGACCACAGCATGTGCCCACCTCCGCCAATCTGCAACGAGCAGCCGGTACTGGTACTGGTGCAGTGGCTGCCGTCACTGCCCACCGCTGAGCTGCGGCTGTTCCTAGCACAACGCCTCAGGTGGCTCTGTGACAGCTGCCCTGCCAGCCGTGCCACCTGCGTGCAGGCGGGCCTGGTGGGGTGCCTGTTGGAGACACTCAGCACAGGGCTAGCCCTGGGGGCCCGCTGCCAAGAGCAGCTGCTGGCACTGCTACAAGCACTGGGCCGTGTGTCACTAAGACCCATGGAGCTGCGTCACCTGCTGCGCCCCCCGCCAGGATTGGACTCAGAACCAGGCGGAGCTGAGGCTGGAAAGGCCCGGCATGCAGGTGCTGTCATACGCGCATTATCAGGCATGGCCAGGCACCAGGGTCCTGCACGCGCTCTGCGCTACTTTGACCTCAAGCCCAGCATGGCGGGCATCATGGTACCCCCTGTGCAGCGATGGCCAGGGCCTGGCTTCACCTTTCATGCCTGGCTCTGTCTGCACCCTATGGATACAGCACCTACCCCTGCCCCCACCCGACCACTCCAGCGAAAGCAGCTGTACAGGTGGGTGACTGCCAGGGGCCAGGGACCTCCTGCCAGGGTGAGCAGGAACAAGCAGACATAATTGGCTCACCTGCCCCCAGCTTCTTCACCAGCAGCGGCTCAGGGTTTGAGGCCTTCTTCACGGCCGCCGGGACCCTGGTGGTGGCTGTGTGCACACGGAAGGAGTACTTGACCATGAGTCTGCCCGAAGTGTCCTTTGCTGACTCTGCCTGGGTAAGACCCTATCCCTTTCATGTGGCCCAGTAGAGAGAGGGCTGCGGAGTCCCAGGTATGGCCTAACATGAGGCTTCTGTTCCAGCACTGCGTGGCTATCGTCCACGTGCCTGGGCGCCGGCCCTTCAGCCAGAACCTGGTCCATGTCTACAAAGATGGCCATCTGGTCAAGATGGCACCCCTTCGCTGCCCCTCTCTCAGTGAGGTGTGCCAAGCAAGGTTTGGGGAGGCCTTGAGTAGGTGGGGAGACTTGGAACACAGTGGGCCACGTGTGGCTGGAACCCTTGTGTCCCATGCTCCCCCACAGGCCCCAGACTTTAGCTGCTGGGGTCCGTGCAGCCATGGGGGTCACTGTGAGGAACTGGATGTAGGCGGAGCCCCAGGTTCTGCTGCAAACTGACCGCTCCCCCAATCCCGGCCCCACAGCCTTTCTCCTCCTGCTGTATCGGCTCTGCTGGGCACCGCACAACGACCACCACCACAGGGCTGCCCACACCACCAGTCCCCGCCCCTCTGGCCTACAGTCACCCTGCCCTCACCCGCTCCCAGTCAGTCCCAGCCTCCACAGGGCTTGGCTGGGGGTCTGGGCTGGTGGCCCCCCTGCAGGAAGGCAGCATCGACTCTACCCTCGCAGGCACCCAGGATACTCGGTGGGGCAGCCCCACCTCCCTGGAGGGTGAGCTGGGGGCTGTGGCCATCTTCCACGAAGCCCTGCAGGCAGCGGCTGTGCGGACCCTGTGCACCCTGGGTATGCAGCACCCTCCACCTCTGCCCCAGCCCCAGGCCAGAAGCTAGGGGTCCAGCAGGGAGAACGCATCTCTGGGGGTCTGTCTTCTGGTCAGGCAGGCTCTGGATAGGGTTTGGCCAGAGGCCCAGCAAGGTCTGAAGCCCTCTGCCTACCCCGCAGGGCCCAATGAGATGGCACCCTTCAAGCCTGAGGGGGAGCTACATGAGCTCAGCACCAAGCTGCTCCTCCATTACTCGCCTCAGGTATTTGGGGGCCCTGGGGGAGCGACTGGCTCGACTGTGCTACTTCCCCAGCTCCCACACTCTGCCTGCCACCCCCTCCTCCCTCAGGCCCTGGCCACCTGCCCATTCCCTTATCCCTAGGCTTGTAAGAACAACATCTGCCTGGACCTGTCCCCCAGTCATGGACTCGATGGCCGCCTGACAGGCCACAGAGTGGAGACCTGGGATGTGAAGGTCTGTGAGCGTGTGTAGGTGCTGTGTGCAGGAGGCATGAGCATGCGGCACACCTGTGTTCGGAGCCAGCTGAGGAGCTGTGCTGTGCCTGGGGAGGGTTTGGACAGGCCGGCTCGAGAGAGCAAAACTTCCCTTCTGGGTGGTCTGCTGGGGTGGAGTAGGGCAGGAAACTGGCTGGAAGGCCCCCCTCACTGCCATCCCCCTTACCCCAGGATGTGGTGAACTGCGTGGGGGGTATGGGTGCCCTGCTGCCCCTGCTGGAGCGAGTGGCTGCACAGCCCCAAGAGGCTGAGGGAGGTCCAGCTGAAACGCATGACCTTGTGGGTCCTGAACTGACCTCTGGCCACAACACTCAGGGCCTGCTTCTCCCACTAGGTAAATCTTCAGGTAAGTGTCCTTGGTGCCCATGTTGTGGGGAGAGAATCTTGGCATGGTGGGGGTTGGAGTGCCCAAGGTCTCCCAGCCACTGGCAGGCCCTTGATGCGCATCTGTCCCCTTCCTGGTGGCCGGCAGAGGAACGGATGGAGAGGAACGCAGTGGCTGCCTTTCTGCTGATGCTTCGGAACTTCCTTCAGGGCCATGTGGTGAACCAGGAGAGCCTGGTGCAGTGCCAGGGGGCTGCCATCATTGGGGCCCTCCTGCGAAAGGTGGGGCCGGTGGGGTGGGCATGGGGGATTAGGGGTATGGTCAACCTGTCTGACGGCGGGGACTGGGTGGGGAAACCTGCTGCCCTGTCAGTCAGGGAGAGCCTCCTGGGAGAGGTGATGCTTGAGTGGGGTCTTGAAAGGCTGAGCAGAGTTGGGCCTGGAGGATCTGGGAAAAGGGACAGCACAGGCTGGGGTGGGGACCTGCACAGCAGGCAGGGAGCCCTAAAGGGTTCTGAGCAGGTGGGTGGCCATGTTTGTGGCCGTTATGGCTGCGCAGGGAAGGGTGGCAGCTGAGAACCTCAGACAGCAGGCGGACAGAGTCTGAGCCCTCACTCCAGCTCCTGTCCCACCCCAGGTCCCCAGCTGGGCCATGGACATGAATGTGCTCATGTCCGCCCAGCTGCTGATGGAGCAGGTGGCGGCAGAGGGCGGTGGGCCCCTCCTGTACCTGCTTTACCAGCACCTGCTCTTCAACTTTCACCTCTGGACCCTGAGCGACTTTGCTGTGCGCCTCGGTAGGTGTGAGGACCTGAGCGAGGGACCAGCCACAGGGCAGCTGAGTACTGAGAAGTTAGAACCCTGCTCTGGGGGCTCTGAGGGACTCACCTGATAGGAATCCAGAATGCCGTGGTGTGGCAAGGGGACTGTGACTCTGCCCTGGAAGTCCGACAGGCGCATGGCCCTGGCCTGGAGGATCTGAAGGGCTCAGCTCAGCCTGGTGGCCTGAGCCCCCGTTCATGCCCACTCAGGCCACATCCAGTACATGTCCAGCATAGTTCGGGAGCACAGACAGAAGCTGCGGAAGAAGTACGGCGTCCAGTTTATCTTAGATGCTCTGCGCACCCACTACAGGTGAGCCCAGTGGGACCAGATGGGCCATGGGAGGCTGATACAGTGGCTACCAGCCTTGGGGACCAGGCGGTGCGCTCCCCTGACTCAGCTACCCACCCTCTCTCCCTGCCTTTCTCCGTGACCTGGCTGGTTGTGCCTGCTGACCTGCCAGCCTGCAGCGGGAGCGCCCCCTGGCTGCTGACGACCTGCGCACCGTGCAGACCTCCCTCCTGGGCCTGGCGAGGGAGTTCCTGGTGCGGAGCCTCTCAGCCGATGACCTGCAAGTCATGCAGATCCTGCTGAGCTTTTTGGTGGCCACCGGTGATGATGGCCAGGTAGGCTGGAGGCTGGGGAGGGTGAGGCTTGGGTGGGGGGGGTGTGGGCCGTGCGGGGTCCTGGCACAGTGTGAGACCCTGCATCTCCAGGTGGTGGGTGCACTGGACCTGCTGCTGGCCCTGCTGCAGGGCTCCCTGGCACAGGAGTCCTTGGCTATCTTTCTCTTGGAGCCAGGGAACCTCGAAGTGCTGCTGGCCTTGCTGGTGAGGCCAGGGTCACTGCCCCTGCTGCCCGACCGAGTCTGCAAGGTACACCCAGCCCACCCCTTCCCCTGGCATCCCATTCACTGGGGCCCCTGCCTGGGGTCCAGGGAGGCACAGGAGGCCTTGGGCCAGTGGATGAAGCTGCCTTCAAGGGCCTCTTGAGCTACACACCTGCACAGTGCCTTCCCCTCCTACAGTAACTCATTCCCCATGATGACAGTCCCCTGATGACCCCACACAGATCCTGCGCAGACTGCAGCAGAATGAGCGGCTACCTGAGCGGAGCCGCCAGCGCCTCCGGCTGCGGGAGTGTGGTCTCCAGGGTCTAGTTGCCTGCTTGCCCGAGGGGACTGTTTCCCCCCAGCTCTGCCAGGGCCTCTACAAGCTGTTCCTGGGGGCAGGTACAACCTGGTTAGGGCCAAGTGGAGGGGGCAACATGTCAGAAAAATAGGGCAGGCAGGCGGGAAGAAGGAAAGTAGTGGCATAAGGGCCAGGGGTGGGCCCTGCCCTTCCTAGTGGGGTCAGTCCCTCAGGTCGCCCCCCAACCCATCCTCCCAGATTGCCTGAACCTCTCAGATCTGCTGGCTGTGGTACAGCTGTCCCTCCAGGCTGACCTCGGCGTTCGCCTAGACATCTGTCGCCAGGTAAGCATGAGAAATAAAAGCTTTGGAGGTGGGGGAGGGTGGCTTCTACCCTCTGGCCTTCGCCTTGCCTGTCTCACGAGGGGTCTCTGGATGAGGGGCTGGGGCAGGCAGTTGGATGCATCTTCCCTTGCTGTGCTCCGGCCTGCAGCTCTTCCACCTCATCTACGGACAGCCAGATGCAGTGCGGCTTCTGGCACGACAGGCTGGCTGGCAGGATGTGCTGACCCGGCTGTATGTCCTGGAGGCTGTCATGGCTGGCAGTCCCCCTCCCACTTCCCCAGAGGCACCCACCTCCCCTGAGCCAGCCCCGCCCAAGCTGCCCACTGAGTCACCTGCTGAGCCTTCTGATGTCTTCCTGCCCTCAGAGACCCCCTGCCCTGACCCTGATGGCTTTTACCATGCTCTCTCCCCATTCTGCACGCCCTTTGACCTAGGCCTGGAACGGGCTAGTGTAGGCTCAGGCAACACTGCTGGTGGTGGCGGCAGCAGTGGGACTCTTACTCCAGCCAGCCAGCCGGGCACTCCTTCCCCACTGGATGGGCCGCGGCCCTTTCCTGCTGCCCCCGGCCGCCACAGCTCCAGCCTCTCCAATGTGCTGGAGGACGGCAGCCTCCCAGAGCCCATTATTAGTGGGGATGATACCTCCAACACCAGCAACCCACAGGTGAGGTGGGCCTACCCTCTGCCACCGCATGGCACCCAAGGGTGGACACTTCTGGTACACAGGGCTGGCAGTGTAACCTCTCCAAAGGTGTGGCCCTGTCTGATCAAGGTTGCAGCTGCGGGTTGGGCCTGTTGCTGTCCCCTCATAGCTCTCATCTGCAGTCGTGTTCCCAGAGGGCTCCTGGTAAAGGGCGAGTCATGACGAGCCACAGTGGGTGACAGCATCCAGGCTTCAGAAGGGCCCTCGAGAGCCAGTAGGGCAGAGACCTTACAGGGTCTAAGGGCGGCAAACTCCAACGGCCCTGCCTGGGCTTCTGGGTTTGGGGATGGGCCTCTGCTTATTCTATGTGAACTGCCACATCTCTCGCGAGTCTGGCAAGACCCCAGGATTCTGCCTGGAATTCAGGTAGTAGCTGAGACCCCTATACCGTTCTTCCAGGCCCTCAGTGCCAGGCTGGCTTTTAGCCACATGTGCTACCTCCTGGGTGGCCACCCCAGGAAGAGTGCCGAGCGGGGATGGGTGGGCATCAGCCTGATTCCCTCCCTTCGCAGCCCACAAGCCATACCCACTCCACCGCCCTGTGCCCACAGCAAACCTCGGAGGAAGAGTTGTGCAACCTGCTGACCAACGTGCTGTTCTCAGTGACGTGGCGAGGCGTGGAAGGCAGCGATGAGGCTGCCTGGCGGGAGCGCGGCCAGGTTTTCTCAGTGCTCACCCAGCTGGGGGCCTCAGCCACACTTGTGCGCCCACCAGACTGCATCAAGCGCAGGTGAGAGGGCAAGTCTGGAGGGGGAGGGGCTTCAGGGAGCCCTGGGGGAAGGAAGGAAGACAGTCAGGTAGACCCCTGAGTTCCTCACTTACCCGCCAGCCTCCTGGAGATGATGCTGGAGTCAGCCCTGACCGACATCAAGGAGGCCCCTATCGGGGTCCTGGCCAGCCTCACCCAGCAGGCGCTTTGGCTGCTGCGTCTGCTGCAGGACTTCCTGTGTGCTGAAGGCCATGGTAACCAGGAGCTGTGGAGTGAGAAGGTGTGGCCTCTCAGGCGTGAGCCCCATGAACACTCATGTTCACACAAGCCAGCAGGCATCTGGTCTGGGAGGTGGCTGGGTACATGTGTGCAGCTGCAGGTGTATCAGCATGAATGCATGTGACTTGCCTGTGTGCACAAACCCTACCCGACCCTCCAGCTCAAACTTTACTTTGCTCCCTTTCCATGGACTCCTGGCCTCCCCTGGTGATGTCTGTTGGGAACCTGTCATGTGTGGCAGCTCTTTGAAGGTGTATGCAGCCTGCTTGATCACCTGGAAGCCTGGCCCCACCTGGCCAATGGCACAGCTGATCTCCGTGAGATGGCACAGATTGGCCTGCGGCTTGTACTCGGCTACATCCTGCTGGAAGACCCACAGGTGAGCACAGGGTGAGCATGGGGGCAGGGGCGTGGGAAGTGTCAGGAGCTCTGAGAGTTTCTGGGTGCCACTCATCCCCCTTGCACCCACAGCTGCATGCCCAGGCCTACGTGAAATTGCACATGCTGCTACAGACTGCAGTGCCAGCCCGCCGCGAGGAGGCCTGCTATGTCCTCTCCAAGCTGGAGGCTGCGCTGGGGCGGGCACTGGACACCTCTTCCTCTGAGTCAGCCGCTGATGAGGCCGGGCCCCCACCTGCAGCTGCAGCAGCTACAGAGCGCTGCTCCTGGCTGGTGCCGCTGGTACGCACGCTGCTCGACCGTGCGTATGAGCCGCTGGGGCTGCAGTGGGGACTGCCTTCCCTGCCACCCACCAATGGCAGCCCCACCTTCTTTGAAGACTTCCAGGCTTTTTGTGCCACACCGGAATGGCGCCACTTCATCGACAAACAGGTGCCTGGAGGTGGGGGCCCAGGAAGAGGAGTGGGAGCTGGGGCCCACGTCGAGCACTGTTCTTCTCTCCCTGCCCAATCCTCCAGGTGCAGCCAACCATGTCCCAGTTCGAAATGGATACATATGCTAAGAGCCACGACCTTATGTCCGGCTTCTGGAATGCCTGCTATGACATGCTCATGAGCAGTGGGCAGCGGCGCCAGCGGGAGCGCGCCCAGAGTCGTCGGGCCTTCCAGGTGTGCCACCCGGCATGGGGGACAGGAAGCTGCTTCACACATGCGCCCAGGGGACGGCTGACGAGGTGGAGAAATGGGCGTAGGATAGGCAGCAGGCAGGGGACTGACCTATTCTCCCTGACACAGGAGCTGGTGCTGGAACCTGCGCAGAGGCGGGCGCGTCTGGAGGGGCTGCGCTACTCCGCGGCGCTGAGGCAGCAGGCAGCGCAGCACTCCACGGCCCTGCTGCACTGGGGGGCTCTGTGGCGCCAGCTCTCCAGCCCCTGCGGGGCCTGGGCGTTGAGGTGGGCCGGGCTTGGGGCGGGGTCGCTGCGGAGGGGTGGGGCTTAGGAGGGAGGGAGCCAGAGGCAGCCACCTGGAGCCCCAGACTGCCTTTGGCAGGGGGGTCAGGGAGGGATGGGGTGTCTGCAGCCTTCTACCCGCCCATGACCTGGGGGACATTCTGCAGAGACCGTCCCACCGCCCGCTGGAAACTATCCAGCGCTGAGACATATTCACGCATGCGTCTGAAGCTGGTGCCCAACTATCATTTCGACCCTCACCTGGAAGCCAGTGCCCTCCGCGACAATCTGGGTGAGGGAGTGTGCTGAGCTGAGTCCTCCCAAGTCGATTCTCCCATCTCCTGTCCTGCATTTCTCCGGCTGAGTACCCTTGGCCCCTTGCAGGTGAGGTTCCCCTAACACCCACCGAGGAGGCCTCGCTGCCTCTGGCAGTGACCAAAGAGGCCAAAGTGAGCACCCCACCTGAGGAGCTGCAGGAGGACCAGCTCGGTGAGGAGGAACTGGCTGCGCTGGAGACCCCGTGAGTGGGGCCCTGGAGAGATTGGACTGGAGTGCAGGACAAGGGGTCTGCTCCAGCGTGTGCATGCCTCTGTGATGGACTCCTTCAGTGTGTCCTCTTCTGCTGCCTGACTACATTCCCCTGGAGGGAGTGTCCAAAGCCAGATGGGGGGCGGGAGAGTCTCCTAACAGGGCTGAGAGTTGCTCTTTTAACAGCCAGGCACCCGAGGACAGCACTGAGAAACACAAACCAGACCGGGAAGGGGACCCAGGGTGTGGGCAGGGGCTGGGTGAGGGGAGGAGGGGACAAGGGTTGGCATCCTGGCAAAATATTCAGAAGCCTTGTGGGTGGCAGGTGAGGGACAGGGGCTGGCACCAATAGGTTTCGGACCCCAGGCAGCCCCTTCCCATCTCAGGGAGTCACGAGAGTATATACCTCATGACTCAATGGCACTTGGATGCCCTTTGGGCTTGTGAAGAAGGGGGTTCCAGAGCCTAGAGCCTGAGGTGTGTGCTGGTCTTTAGGATGGAGGCAGCAGAACTGGATGAGCAGCGTGAGAAGCTGGTGCTGTCAGCCGAGTGCCAGCTGGTGACAGTTGTGGCAGTGGTCCCAGGGCTGCTGGAGATCACCACACAGAATGTGTACTTCTACGATGGCAGCACTGAGCGTGTGGAGACTGAGGAGGGTGCGTCCTGCTGGTGTGGGTTGGGAGGATGGCAGGGAATGGCTGAGGTCTGGGAGGGGCTAGGTGAGTCACTCCTGTACCTGCTATTCCTCCCCACAGGCATCGGCTATGATTTCCGGCGCCCACTGGCCCAGTTGCGTGAGGTCCACCTGCGGCGTTTCAACCTGCGCCGTTCAGCACTTGAGCTCTTCTTTATCGATCAGGCCAACTACTTCCTCAACTTCCCATGCAAGGTGGGCACGACCCCAGCCTCATCTCCTAGTCAGGCATCCAGGCCCCAGCCCGGCCCCGTCCCACCCCACACCCAGATACGGAACCAGGTGTACTCGTGGCTCCTGCGCCTGCGGCCCCCCTCTCAAGGCTACTTAAGCAGCCGCTCACCCCAGGAGATGCTGCGTGCCTCAGGCCTTACCCAGGTGAGAGCCCTGAGTGTGAGGGAAGTGAAGTCGGGACCCTGAGTTGGGGGACAGTGACGGACAGCCCAGATGGCTCACGTCTTGTCTGCCCCTGTCCCCAGAAATGGGTACAGCGTGAGATATCCAACTTCGAGTACTTGATGCAACTCAACACCATTGCGGGGCGGACCTACAATGACCTGTCTCAGTACCCTGTGGTGAGGGCCCCACTCTGTACCCCTGCCCCTCTGACCTGTCAGCCCTTGGTTCCCCCAAGTGTAGGTACCTGCCAGTGGGCCAAGCCCTGAGTTTGGTCCTGGGTAGGTGTGCCAATGAAGACCTGGCCTCTGTTCCCTGCCAACCCCCAGAGGTCCCCAGCCTCATTCCCTTCCCCTCCCCGCCTGGCCTCTGTTCCAGGAAGTCTGTCCTGCTCCCCTGTGACCCCTCTAAGTGGTGCTCTCCCAACCTGTGGGCAGGCTCTGTGCCCGCCTTCTTCAGGGTGAAGGCAGGGCAGGGTGGGCTGGTAGGCCATCAGGGTTCTCATACAGCCCCTGCCCGGGTGGGCGGCCAGTTCCCCTGGGTCCTGCAGGACTACGTGTCCCCAGCCCTGGACCTCAGCAACCCAGCCGTCTTCCGTGACCTGTCTAAGCCTATCGGTGTGGTGAACCCCAAGCATGCCCAGCTCGTGAGGGAGAAGTGAGCATGTGGGCAGGGCTGGGCTCAGTGGGTAGGGAAAGGCGAGGGGGGAGCTTCTGCTGACACGCCCAACTGTGGCCCCAGGTATGAAAGCTTTGAGGACCCAGCGGGCACCATTGACAAGTTCCACTATGGCACCCACTACTCCAATGCAGCAGGCGTGATGCACTACCTCATCCGCGTGGAGCCTTTCACCTCCCTGCACGTCCAGCTGCAGAGTGGCCGGTGCGGCCCAGGGGCTGGTGGGCAGACCGGGGAGAGATGAGGGGAGGAGGCTGGTCCTCCCTGCGTCCTGGGCCCATCCCTGGCACCCTTCTTCCCTGTAGCTACAGTGTCTCCCTCCCTGACCCCATTCTCCCCGCCTCACCTTGCACCATGCCCCTCCCCCAGCTTTGACTGCTCTGACCGGCAGTTCCACTCGGTGGCGGCAGCCTGGCAGGCACGCCTGGAGAGCCCCGCTGATGTAAAGGAGCTCATCCCAGAGTTCTTCTACTTTCCTGACTTCTTGGAGAACCAGAATGGTAGGTGTGAGGCGCTGGTACTGGGGTGGGCAAGTGTGGGGATGGAGAGCAGATGCTGGAGTAGCCAGGGAGCAGTCGGAATTGACAGGGAGACAGCTGACTGACCCAGTCCTTTGTGCAAGGTTTTGACCTGGGCTGCCTCCAGCTGACCAACGAGAAAGTGGGCGATGTGGTGCTGCCCCCATGGGCCAGCTCTCCTGAGGACTTCATCCAGCAGCACCGCCAGGCCCTGGTGAGGAAGCAACCACAGGCAACGGCGGGCAGCCAGGGTTCTGAAGGTCATGAGGGGTCAGCTGTCCCTGCACTAACTACCCCTTCCCAACTCCCAGGAGTCGGAGTATGTGTCTGCACACCTGCATGAGTGGATCGACCTCATCTTTGGATACAAGCAGCGGGGACCAGCCGCCGAGGAGGCCCTCAATGTCTTCTATTACTGCACCTATGAGGGTGGGCAGTGCACTGGACTCTAGTCGGGGCCAGGACATGATCAGGAGGGGTGGATGAAGAGGGCACGCAGGAAGCCCTGACTGCTCTGCCTGCCTTCCCAGGGGCCGTAGACCTGGATCATGTGACAGATGAGCGGGAACGGAAGGCTCTGGAGGGCATTATCAGCAACTTTGGGCAGACTCCCTGTCAGCTGCTGAAGGTAAGGCCAGCTTAGAGGATAGTGACCAGGGATGCTCGTGCCATGGTGCTGAACAACCACTTATCCACAGGAGCCCCATCCAACTCGGCTCTCGGCTGAGGAAGCAGCCCTTCGCCTTGCGCGCCTGGACACTAACTCACCTAGCATCTTCCAGCACTTGGACCAACTCAAGGCATTCTTCGCAGAGGTGAGAGGAAGACAGGACCTTAACTTTACATTCTGTGAAATGGGTTTAACCCCACTGTCCTTACCACCCACTTGGGGCAGATGGAAATCCTAAATCAAGGTCACTGATTTCAAGGCACCTTAGAAAATGAGCTAAACATGGGAAGAGTATGGGGGCAGGAGGGGTGCCTTCTTCATCAGGGCCAGGATAAAGTGTTGACTCACCTAACAAGTTCTGAAAGCTTTAGGGAGATCAGGAGGGAGGAGCTCTGTCCTTGGACCCCTTCCCTTGCCTTCCTAGACAGGAACATTGCTGTTGAATGTTGCCCCCAAGCCTGGCTTTTTTTTAGGTTTCCTTCTCTTCCTGCCTTTGGGCTAGGGGGACAAGGAATAATTGGGTGGGAGGGCCAACGTTGAGACTAAGCGTGATATTCTAGAAGGATCTTCCAGGTCTGCCCCAGCTTCTCACCCACTTTCTGAGATGCCCTCCTGAAGTCTCGTGCCAGTTTCTTGGAGGGACCTCTGCATCTGTGACACCTACTCCATGACCCCTGGGGGCCGAGGGTAAAGGAAGGGACGGTACTTCAGGGAGCAGAGAATGTAATCTGCTAATACTCAGGCATAGCTAGGCCTGCCCTTGCCCCTTTAGGTCATCAGTGATGGTGTACCCCTGGTGCTAGCCCTGGTCCCCCACCGGCAGCCCCACTCCTTCATCACCCAGGGCTCCTCAGACCTGTTGGTAAGTGCATTGTGCAGAGCCCCACCTCAGCTCCACTCCCCCTCTGCCTCTGCCCCAAACCCACCTCTGCCCCTTCCTGCCTGCAGGTGACCGTGAGTGCCAGTGGGCTGCTGGGCACCCACAGCTGGTTGCCCTATGACCGCAACATAAGCAACTACTTCAGCTTCAGCAAAGACCCCACTGTGGGCAACCACAAGTAGGACAGAGGGCTGTGGGTGGGGTGGGCTACAAATTCCCTGCACCCTGAATGATTCCCCTGCCTAATCAGAATGTAGGCCAGCTGCAAGGGAAAGGTCTGGCCAGGCTCCATGAGGGCCTGGGTCTCTTCCTTGTGGCCTGGCCTCACCTGCCATCCCCTCACTGGGTCAGGACGCAGCGACTGCTGAGTGGCCCGTGGGCACCAGGCAGTGGTGTGAGTGGACAAGCACTTGCAGTAGCCCCCGATGGAAAGCTGCTATTCAGCGGTGGCCACTGGGATGGCAGCCTGAGAGTGACTGCACTGTCCCGTGGCAAGCTGTTGAGCCAGCTCAGCCGCCACCTTGGTATGAACAGCCTTGGAGCTGGGGAGAATGAGGCACGGAGGTGTGGGGCTGCGTTCTGAGGCTGGCCAGGGTGGATGTGACTCCTGTTCTGCCTGTACCCTCCCCTTCCCATGCAGATGTGGTAACCTGCCTTGCACTGGACACCTGTGGCATCTACCTCATCTCAGGCTCCCGGGACACCACATGCATGGTGTGGCGGCTCCTGCATCAGGTGTGCCTGGTGGGCAGCCCTGCGAGGTCCCTGTAGCCCAGACCTACGGCCCATCCGTCCCTCACCTGCCTTCCAGTCCTGCCCTCCTCTCTTTCCCTTCCCTTTGCTACCATGAGCAAGTGAGGGGCTCCGCGACTCTCCAGCTCTCTAGGCTTGGACAAAGCCTTCGTTTCTTGAGCCTCAGGAGCCAGTCCTAAGCCAACCCTGGTCTCCCACAGGGTGGTCTGTCAGTAGGGCTGGCACCAAAGCCTGTGCAGGTCCTGTATGGACATGGGGCTGCAGTGAGCTGTGTGGCCATCAGCACTGAACTTGACATGGCTGTGTCTGGATCTGAGGTGTGTGTATACACGTGCCCTGGGGAGTGTGAGTTTGCTGGGCAATCCCCCTGGAGCCCAGAGACTCCTGCCCAGGACCCTAAGCTGTCTTCCTGCAGGATGGAACTGTGATCATACATACTGTACGCCGTGGCCAGTTTGTGGCAGCATTACAGCCTCCGGGTGCCACATTCTCTGGACCTGTTTCTTACCTGGCACTGGGGTCTGAAGGCCAGATTGTGGTACAGAGCTCAGCATGGGAACGTCCTGGGGCCCAGGTATGGGGAAGGGGTGCCCAGCAACAACGGAGGGGCAGTTGGGATCCTGTCCTTGCTGAACACTCCTGCTTCCTCCAGGTCATCTATTCCTTGCACCTATATTCGGTCAATGGGAAGTTGCGGGCTTCACTGCCCCTGGCAGAGCAGCCTACAGCCCTGACGGTGACAGAGGACTTCGTGTTGCTAGGCACCGCCCAGTGCGCCCTGCACATCCTCCAGTTAAACACGTAAGCCCCACCATTTATGGGTTCATGGCCCCTGAAGGTGACAGTCACTGGTGTAGGTAGGATAAAGGGGGGATTCCCCCTAGGAACCCACACACCATACGTGTTTATGGGTACATACTTCAAGGTTTGTTACCTGTCCCCTCGTCTTCCTATGGGGAGATCTTGCCCTGGGCCTCCCCTTAGCTACAGTTGTGGGAGATTTCTTTGTGTATCACAGTTTCATTTAGCCATCCTTAAAATGAGGACAGAGAGGGTATATGGGATAAGGAACATCTGCTGGTCGCAAAGCTCCCTTGCAGTGGCAAGGTGGTGTATATCCCTTCTCCCTTCCAGACTGCTCCCGGCCGCGCCTCCTCTGACCATGAAGGTGGCTATCCGCAGCGTGGCCGTGACCAAGGAGCGCAGCCACGTGCTAGTGGGCCTGGAGGACGGCAAGCTCATCGTGGTGGGCGCGGGGCAGCCCTCGGAGGTGAGGATAGAGGCGGCAGTGTTGCAAGGGGGCCTCGAACGGGGCGGGACGCGGCGCGGCGGGCCCAGTTGACCCTGCCCAACGCTTACACCCACCAGGTGCGCAGTAGCCAGTTCGCGCGGAGGCTGTGGCGGTCCTCGCGGCGCATCTCCCAAGTGTCCTCGGGAGAGACGGAATACAACCCTACCGAGGCGCGCTGAGCCTAACCCTTCCGGCTGCTCGGGCCCCGCACCCAGCGGGCTTGGCCTGGGAGGCCCCGCCCAGAAGTCGGCGGGAACGCCCCGGGGTGGGCCGCCCAGGGGGTAGGCGGGGCCCACCTCTGCCCAGCTCAGGGATTGGCGGGAGATGTCACTCCCTCAGGGATTGGCGGGCGGAAATCCCGCCCCTCGCCGGCTGAGGGGCCGCCCTGAGAGCCCGGGCTGGCATCTGCGGCCGCAGCAGCACTTTTTGCACATTCTGGGGCGGGGTTCCCCAACTCCCAAGTCCCCGTTTCGTCAGAGCACGAGGGCCGCCTGTGGCCTTAATTCCTAACGGCGGCCCCGGTTCTCCTTTCTCGGCAATAAACCTGGACTAGTTTTGTAGCTGCTCCGTCTCCGAGTGTGCGTGCGCGCGCGGCGTCTCGGCCCGCCGTGACCACAGTCCCAGAGTCGCGGTCTCAGTCTAGCCAGGCTCGCGTTCCCCTGGCCCATGACCCTCTCTGGGCCCACTTGCCCCCTCTGCGTGGCCGCCGCTGAACTAGGGCCTCAGTTTCCCCGGCCGTGCAGCCCCTGCCCCACATCTCGCCCGGGCTCGTGGTTTCCCCACATTCTCAGTCCTTCAACAGGTCGGCTGCGCTCGCCATTCGTGCACAGCACCAACCTGGCCAGGCGCCCCGCGCCAGCGAGTGTGCGTTTCTTCGCTGGGCAGGGCGACACCGCCCGAGGCCACGCCCCTCCAGCTCGACTCTGCCCCCTCATTGTCCTGCCCACTTCTTGGGCCTGCCGGTGGCACCGCTGTGGTCTCAGGAGTGTCCTCTCCTGATCAGGAGCTGGGTGGAATGCTACCTTGGTGGGTTCAGCAAGGGCATGGGGATGTGGGCCCAGAGGTCCCCTAGTTGTTCCAGAAATTCAGAGAGCGCCTGAAACCCAAGGAACAGGGCCACTCAGTCTTACTGGATCCTATAGGGCTGAATTTGCTGGGACCCACTTCCTGAGGTTTGGGGAAGAGACGCCCCTCTCCTAGACTGAGGAGAGAGCTTTCATAGAGAAGGAATAGAGGAGACCTCTGAGAAGGCCCTCCAACTCCCCAACCTGTCTTCCATCCTGAGCTGTACCTGACCCCTCTTTGGCGAGCTGGGACCAGCTCTGTCACCTCCACCCCATCTGACACAGGAGGAAACTGCTCCAGCCCTAGAGTGAATCAGGTTGCAGTGAACAAAGGGGGACAGACTACCCCAAGGGATTACCAACTTCAGGCCTGGAGATTTTCCCCATATTCCTCCTGCACACAGCCCTTTCTGGACTGAGAGAAGCAGCTCCCAGCTGCCCTGCCTGGGCGCTGCCCAAAACTCTCCAACTTTTTCTCCAAGAAATAGCCCCAGGGAGCGTAACCCACTGACAGCCATGCTTCAACAACTCTAGCCACAGCAAAGGCCTGGCCTATGTGGGTAAGCATCCCTTGATCCAGATAATGGGTATCAGGCAGGCTGAGAGGTACCCCAAGTGCGTAGGTCACACCCAAGTCCAGTCACAGGTTCTGTAGTCTCTGCCCCGGGTGCCCTGACTGCACCAGAATGGGACATGTCACTTCCAGGCAGAAGAAAGCAACAATGTTTAACTTCCTTTCCAGTTCAGCTTTATTTTGCAAAAATTTACAAGACCTCCTTTGCATAGAAATGCTTGTAGGGACCACGTGAATCAATGTGCCCTGAAGATCCAGACTTGGTGGCAGAGACAGGACACAAGTGCCATGGTAGACACAACCATGGTCTCTCTTCCTGTGCTCTGGATAACTGGATAAAAAATTGGATTTAGTACCATGGTAGACAGAGGTGCAAATGGACCCAAAAAAGAAGAGATCAAGGAAGGCTTCCCAGAGTAGAAGAGTCTTGTCAATATGTCAGATGGAGAAGGGAGGTCGGCAAGAGCAGACGTCTGGAAGGTTATGAGAAGAGGGTGCATCTAAGAAGGCCAAGGTGTCCAAAGTGGTAAGCAAAGGGAAAGCTGTAGATGAGGATGGAAAAATAGGCCAGACAGTTCCTGATGCTGTGGTATAAGCTTTTGACTCTACATAGCAGGGACTATTGGCTTCAAACCTTTTTGACAACAAAGTTTAGGCGAGGCTACTCAGGGACCCTAGCCTTGGTTCCTTGCTCTTAACCTGATCTGTCTTTTCTTCCACAGATAAGATCCTGAGGAGGCAGGAGAGAGACAGGGAAGGAGTATGGGTAGGGGCAGGGGGAGCCCTGGCCTCCAGCACCTCCTTCGCTTTCCTCCTGGAGCCTCCAGGGGTCTCAGGCAGCATCATCCCAGTCTACTGTACCCTCCTGCCCACTGTGGTCCTTGGTCTGCTTGCCTACATGGCCTTCAAGTGGTAGGTGGTCTGGGCACTGCCCTGTGGCACTTCCCTTTTTGGACTACAACCGATTCCATCTAGAAGGCGGGAGTAGGTTGGCAGATCCCTTGCTCCCCACAGCTGGCGCTCACATAAGCAAAGACAGCAGCTGGCCAAAGCTTGAACTGCAGAGCTGGGAGGGCTCAACAACCACCAGACGCATGGGGATAGCAGTGTCTTCCTGGACTCTCCTAGCAGTCTGGAGCCCTGTGCCTCCACAGCCAGGGTGAGCCCCCTTCCCAGTCCTTCGTACCAGAACTGCCTCACCACCTAGCCCTTGTGTGATCCTCATGTCTCCTGCCTGAGGACCACATCCTGAGCTTGGCTGCCGACTTTACCATCATCTTCCTTGGTGGCACCAGGATAAAGTGGAGCGGCTGAGGAGTGTCAGATGAACCTGACAAGGGTTGGCGGGGACTGGCAGGCCATCTGGGCTACTGGGCTGAGGCTGCAGAGACTATGGCCCAGGGCCAGGTGCAAGCCTACACTCTGCTGAGGGACTGGGCTATCCAAGAATGCAGTGGTGCCACCCTCAAGGTGCTAGAGAATGCCCTGGTTGCCAAGGCCCGTGAAGATGTGGTCCGGCTCCTGGGCCCCCCAGCTGAGGGCTGCTCTGTGGTGTGAGTGCTGCCCCTGTAGCCTACCCTGGTGCTCCCCTACC
>PVKP010020409.1:0-40803 GCA_004027715.1 Plecturocebus donacophilus
GTAATGCTAGCTGGCTGTTTTGCCCATTAGTTGATGTAGATTCTTCATTATGGTGATGCTCTTTACCTTTTGGTATGTTTTTGGAATGGCTGATACTGGTTGTTCCCGTCCATGTGTAGTGCTTCTTTCAGAAGCTCTTGTAAAGCAGGCCTGGTGGTGATGTAATCTCTGAGTACTTCTTTGTTCGCAAAAAATTTTACTTTTCCTTCCCTTATGAAGCTTAGTTTGGCCGGATATGAAATTCTAGGTTGAAAGTTCTTTTCTTTAAGGATGTTGAATGTTGGCCCCCACTCTCTTCTGGCTTGTAGGGTTTCTGCTGAGAGATGTGCTGTGAGTCTGCTGGGCTTCCCTTTGTGGGTAACCCGACCCTTCTCTCTGGCTGCCCTTAGCATTTTCTCCTTCATTTCAACCCTGGTGAATCTGACAATTATGTGTCTTGGGGTTGCTCTTCTTGAGGAATATCTTTGTGGTGTTCTCTGTATTTCCTGGACTTGAATATTGGCCTGACTTGCTAGGTTGGGGAAGTTTTCCTGGATAATATCCTGAAGAGTATTTTCCAGCTTGGATTCGTTCTCTTCGTCACATTCAGGTACACCTATCAAACGTAGATTAGGTCTTTTCACATAGTCCCATATTTCTTGGAGACTTTGTTCATTCCTTTTCACCCTTTTTTCTCTCATCTTGCCTTCTCGTTTTATTTCATTGAGTTGATCTTCGACCTCTGTTATCCTTTATTCTGCTTGGTCAATTCGGCTGTTGAAACTTGTGCATGCTTCGTGAAGTTCTCGTGTTGTGTTTTTCAGCTCCATCAATTCACTTATATTCTTCTATAAGTTGTCCATTCTCGTAAGCATTTCGTTAAATCTTCTTTCAAGGTTCTTAGTTTCTTTGCATTGGGTTAGAACATGTTCTTTTAGCTCACAGAAGTTTCTTATTATCCACCTTCTGAAGCCTGATTCTGTGAGTCCATCACACTCATCCTCCGTCAAGCCTTGTTCTCTTGCTGATGAGGAGCTGCGATCCCCTGTAGGAGGAGAGGCATTCTGATTTCGGGTGTTCTCAGCCTTTTTGCACTGGTTTCTTCCCATTTTTGTGGATTTATCCACCTGTCATCTTTGCAATTGCCGACTTTCAGATTGGGTCTCTGAGTGGACGTCCGGCTTGTTGGTTATGAAGTTTTTTCTGTTTCTTAGTTTTCCTTCGGGGGGCACCCCTTCCCTACAGAGCTGGGCCTTCCCGGGTTCCGCTGTGCTTGTTCTCGGTCCTCAGCGCTTCCAATTGCTGCTCTCCTTGTGGGGATGGGACTAGCGGAGCCCGACTAAAAGGGCACCCAGTCCCGTATACTCCACACCGAGAAGTGCTGCGCCGGCCAGAAGTCACGCTGGCAACCCGTGTGGCTCCTTCGTCGGGAATCTCTCAGTTTGTGGGCATCAAAAATTCATCTGCAATTGTGGCATCCACTCAGTCTCTGTGCTTTCACTGGGAGCTACAATCCCGAGCGGCTGCTATGCGGCCATCTTGGATCTCTCTCCGCCTGGTGATGGAAGTTTTTCTGTTTCTTAGTTTTCCTTTGGCGGATGCCCATTCCCCACAGAGCCGGACCTTCCCAGGTTTGCTGTGCTTGCTGTGAGACTCTCAGTCCTCAGCGCTTCAGATTGCTGTTTTCCTTGTTGGGACGGGACCAGCCGAGCCCGTCTGTCCCGTATACTCCACACCGAGAAGCACCGTGCTGGGACACTGGCAAAACAGCCGCACCGGCCAAAAGAGTCACGCTGGCGACCCGTGTGACTCCTCTGCCAGGAATCTCCCGGTCTGTGGGCAACAAAAATTCGTCGGAAAGTGCGGCGTCCACTCGTTCTCTGCACTTTCACTGGGAGCTACATTCCTGAGCTGTTGCTAATCGGCCATCTTGGATCTCTCCCCAAAATTGTTTTAATTTTAAAGTGGTTTCCTTTTTCCTGCTTTCTCAAGTGAATACTACCCTTCCAAGAAGTTCATAAAGTCTTGGTATCTTCATAAGTGTGCTTAAAACAAGATTCAAAGGTCACAATTAAAAAGTACTTAGCTAAAGCAACCTCAATATTCTGTTCCACAATATGTAGAAAGATTTAAATGTTAAAAATCAGTGTTTGCTTTCACCAATATACATTGCACACATGTCTGCATGAAGCCCATGTGTTATTCTTAAACTTAGTACTCAAATCTCAATATTTTAGGTGACAGACTCAAAAAAAAAGCCTCTCCATAATTAATATTAAGAATAAAGCAGCATGGACTAGTGTGATAAACATTGGCTGGGAGTCAGAAGTAAAGACTCCAGCTCTGCCATGTTTTAGGGGAATTACTTTGGGGCAAGTTACTTCTGAGCCTCTATCTTTACTTGCAAAATGCATGTAATATTAACATCTCATAGGTTTGGTCTATTAATATATCATAGGTTTTCAATGATTTCAACTGAGATAATATATAAGCACCTAGTATAGTCTTTCCCACATTAAGCAATTCCATAGTAGAAAATATTTAAAATGTTATCCTCTATCAATTCAATGTCAATTCTGCTAAGCATTTATATATGTTTATATAAGACATACATATAGATATCATATATAAACTTTTAAAATGTAAATACTTATTCTTCCTATGATTCCTGTTTCCCCACTTCCACAGGACAAAGATATCAAATGAATAACCACCTCTCACATTATTTCTAGAACTTTCATCAAACATGTTGGTAGTTTTCTGGAAGCTAGTAATGAAAATGAAAATGCTGAAAGAAGCCCACTAATTTCCATACAAAACAGCTTCAGGAGTCATTGCTATACACATAATTTCAGTTACTAAGAAAAATAAGCCCAGGAGAAGGTCCTGAATATAGCATCAAAGAGAACTACCTATACCATTTGCAGCATCACCAGGCACTGTAGTATTTTCTGATTGACAGGAGTAAATTACATTACACTCTGTCCAATACAACTGGTATGGTCTGAGCAACCCAGGGTTGAGAAAAATTGGACTCTACTAGAAAACAGGTGAAATGAAAATTAAAATCTTAAGCCAATTCATTCCATGTCTTCATTTCTCAGCCCTTCAAAGCCTCCTGTCGTCAGATGCTCAACCACTAAATACTGATAACTATAAGAATTCCTGGAGAAAATTTAGGAGATTGTTAAATTCTTTCTTCTGCAATTTCCTTCTAGGATGTTTTGCCACAGTAATGTTTTCTGACTAAATCTTTCTCCATAGCAAGATACCTGAGCCTGTAAGTGCACAATTACTTTTGAAGTATTTGCTGAATAACTTCCTTTGTGCTAGCCACTACTCTATGCTGTGTTTAAGATACAAAAATTAATAAGGCGCGAAAACTATTATGGTACAACATGATTTCTGCGGATTACAGAAGCCTAAGGTAAGTGGGAATTCAAAAAACTAGTCCTCCTAACTCTGCCTGGTTGAGTCCTGGAGGATGACTAGGTAGAGAGACTGGAAACGGGCCAAAGAGAAAGGCATTTAGGTGAAATGCAGAAGCAGAGAGGTAAAGGAAGAGGACATACACAGGGCCCAGCAGGGAGCCTAATGGAGCCTGTAGGAAGAGAGGCATGAAGTCTCGGAAGGGCATGCATGCCATGCTGGGAGCTGAGCCGTTATTTATTCTAAAGGGAACAGGATGGAAGAACATTTTTGCAGAAACAAGAAAGAAAAAATAGATTGAGTCCAATACCTTTTTTCTTTTGGAAAACCCAACAAAAGGGCTCTTTAGAACTACAGTTCATAAATAAGTATTATGAAATGCTTTTTAAGAACTGGAGTAAAGCATTTGAATTTTTAACTAACAGTCAGAAAAGGGCTAGAAATGTCAGAAGTGAATTTTTAACTAATCCTCTGGTTTTAAGTAGTAGAGAAAAATTCCATTACTATGTTGCTGTTTATGATGGCTCCTTGGCTGTGTTTATTCAGCTGGATACACGCTAATCTTTATGAACCATGAAGTTGGTAGGGTTTACCCTACTCCTATCAAATGGATTGTGTGAATTTCTCTTCTAATTTCTTAAGAAAAATTAGCATGGATATATTTATTATTCCCTTGATGCCCAAAGTCAAAGATTTAAATCATTTGGTTAGGGGCCTGAAATATGATTCAGAGTTCCCAACATTTTCTCAAATTTCTCTGTAACTTTCAAAGTGAGGTTCAAATGGCTCATGTTTTATACTTACTTTTGTAATATCCAAAATGCTAAAATGCCACTTCTTTTAAAAATTGGTTTGGCCAAACAAATATTCAGTGGATTCAATTTAGAAAACCAGCAAAATAAAAGGTCTAAAGTTCAATACTGCTCTCTGTAAGCTCATTCACCCTGTCTCCCAAATCAGAATTAGGATACAATTATAATAAGGCAATGTTTTCAAGAATCCCAGATCCTCAATGTAAGTTGTAATATTAAGAACTACATATGAAACTATTGTGCTCTTGACCAAGACTGAGCATGAAAAGCACTTCCACTGCCAGCTTGCTTCTGTTGGCCTGAAAAATTAGAGACAAATCCAGCATCTGACTTTAGCAAAGGGAGTCTTTTTTTCAAGGCAAGAAGATTATGTTTCAAGCCAAACATAACATGTGGGAAGAAGACTATTCCACGTGTACACATGGAACCTTTAACTTCCAATTCCATATTCCTCAATAAAAATGCTCCAGCATAAGAGTATTTGAGCAGAATAAATTGAGAGGGGTGGAGTATTCAATGATCATGTAAAATGCCATGGATTTCTTTACGAACAGGAAGATACCTCAATACTCTTTATTACCATTTTGTTCAAGCTACCATCTTGAATCACATGAAGCTACCATTTTTGTAGTTGAGAAATGGCTGGATATCAACTTTCATGTGGTTCAACCCACCACTAGGACATTCTGTAAAATTAAGAGCAATTTTGCCACATTTTCTTCTTTTACTGTTAATAATCTCACTGGCTTTTTGCTTCTTAAAAAGGTTATGAAAGAGTAGGCTTCTGAAGAGTCTCAAAACTCATACAAAACAACATTATCAATAAAAATGTTCCAATAGAAAAACAGGCTAAATTCACCTTTTAAAAAGATGTTTTTTAAACAGTGTGCTTATAAAACATGTGCCTTTTTTTGTTTTTCTAAGACTCCAATTGTCACTAATGGTTCCTGGAAGATGCATTTTTGTGTAGGCAGGAAGAAAAGAGAAAAAGAAAGGAGGATGCCGGGTTTCAGCTGTACAGGGAAGGATTAACAAGAAATTTAAGCCTCAACTTAGGCCTCAATAAGGATTAATGGGAAACTTAAGCCTCAATTCCCCAGGCCTCAGTTTCCTCATCTTAAAGGAAGATCCTTGATTAGGTGACCTTTGAAGGCCCTTCTGACTCTAGCACGAATAATATATTGGAATTTGGTCACAGACTTTATTCTACCTATATCCACTTGCATTCTGTATCATCCCACTGCCAAATTCATAAATAATTTCATGGCCTGTAGGAACAGCCACTAACTGTTACTGGAACTCAACCAAAAATAGGAAATCCAACCCCATTCACTATATATAGCACGTTTTTGCGGAGCCACATTTGCTTGGCTACCACACACTCTAGAATCCCTCCCACTCCCTCAGCTGTGGGCCTGCTCACACCACACGTCAACTTTTGGTTCTCCCAGTTTGCTCCCTTATGGCTAGACCAGTGCTGGAGAGATCCTCTTACAGAAACCATTCAAAAGTTTTGATGTTGTCCTCAACCAATCTATACATGTTAATATCAGAGTTCAAGCACTTACTTTGCTTGTATTTTAAAAGCAGGCACATTTTCCACACACACACACACAAAAGCTTAAATTGTTCAAATGTTAAATCATCCTAAAAGGCATACCAAAAAAACTATTCATGGTTCCTTTATTCAAATACAAGAAAAACAAATAAATTTATTTACAATGGAAATCAGATCACAAATTGGCAGACTCAACCTACAAATGTGTTTATGTGACCTACACAGTACTTTTAAAACATTTAGCTGCCAACATTATCAGATGTGGAAATTTCACATCAAATTCCAAATGTCCATCTTCCTTTGAAAAATTGAAGACTGTAGAAGCAGCAGGCCCCCATTTCCTAGTCAGAGCCAAGAGGTGACATGTGTTTTTCCAGCAGTTTAACTAAAGAATGTGAGTTGCCTTTTTGGTATTTTTTCTCCCTCAAATAAATGAACTAAATAATGAAGCTCATCCATAGATGCCTTACACATTTGCTTCCCTTACTATCATCTTACCATGCCATCAATAATTCAAACAGAACCTAATTGAAGCTTACCAAAACTGTATATAAACCACTGGCCGTTAACTAAAGAGAAATCTACGTAAATTTCTATTATTAATGTCATAGCTATATCATGTTAAGCACTTCTTTTTTTTTCTTTTTTCCTTTTTTTTTTTTTTTTTTGTGATGGAGCTCACTGTCACCCAGGCTGCAGTAAAGTGCTATAATCTCGGCTCACTGAAACCTCTGCCTCCTGGGCTCAAGCAATTCTTGTGCCTCAGCCTCCCAAGTAGCTGGGATTACAGGTGCAAGCCACCATGCCTGGCTAATTTTTGTATTTTTAGTAGAGACGGGGTTTTGCCATGCTGACCAGGCTGGTCTTGGACTCCTGACCTCAAGTGATCCACCTGCCTCAGCCTCCCAAACAGCTGGGATTATAGGCCAGGTTAAGTACTTTTCTCACTACAATAAAGTATAAGCATTAATTGAGATCTAGATTACATAGTTTTTTTGAGACAGGGTCTCCCTCTGTCACCCAGGCTGGAGTACAGTGGCGTAATCTCAGCTCACTGAAACCTGAAACTCCCAGACTCAAGCGATCCTCCCACCTCAGCCACCAGTGTAGCTGGAAAAACAGGTGAGCACCACCACCACCCAGCTAATTCTTGTATCCTTTTGTAGAATGGGGTTTCGCCATGTTGCTTCAGCTGGTCTCAAAGTCCTGGGCTAAAGTGATCTATTTGCCTTGGCCTCCCCGAGTGCTGGGAATTACAGGTGTGAGCCACCACGCCTAGCTGATTATATGAATTTTTAATTTTCTTTTTCAGGATGTATTATTGTTAGCTTTAAATTTGGTCTATTATAACATCATTGCAAAATCTCTAAACTTTATGCATTAAAAAAAATTCAGCTATACTGATCTTGTGGCCTCTTTGCTGAAAATAGTTGCTGTATTTGCCTAATCAGGTCACTGTCATTTTAAAAGCCTTAATAGTTTCCTGTCTCTATCCTGCATGGAAAACACAGGGTAACTGATTTGACCAAATATCTTCCTAAATCATCTTTTTAGCCCTACTGTGGATTCAACTGTCTCTTGCCAAGTGGAGAAAAGACTCATTTCATTAGAGAATTATTTGCAAAACTAGCATAAATCTTGAGTTGTGGTAACATTAAAATGTAGGGCGCTAACCAACTACTTACTCTCTCTACTCACCATGGAATAAAGCAAACTGGACTAAACTGCAACACAGATGATGGGATGAAAAACGGACTTTCCCTCTCTCCCAGGAACATAACTAACAAAAGCCAAAGGGAACACAAAGGGCAGACTCTACTAAAGACAGAACCAGGCAGAAGAAATGGCATCCTCTTATAGCTGAAGGCTTGCAGTTGTTCATCAGAATGTTGGTGAAAATTTCAACATAGCTCTTCTTCTAAAGCACAGTATCTTTTTCTATCAATACACAGCTGAGCCAAGCCCTGAGAGCCTTTCTGATGATACAAGGTCCTTTTACCATCAAAAAACCATTCCCTTTAAATCCTAAGATCCCAGTATAGGGCTCCAAATTTAGAATATACATATTCTGCACTCTATCATGAGAGAAAATCATTATTCACTCCTAAATTAAGCCACAAAAGCACAGCAACAATTCTTGCTTTATGTTGTGAAAAAAAAAACTGCACTTTTAAATATCATTGGTGCAAGCATTATTTCCTTCAGTGCATCTGTTCATATAACTAAAATGTGCTTGCTACACAAGTTTCTTTTAGAAACAGAAAAATAAAGAACAAGTATTTCCTTTAATAAATTAAACATTATATAGGCAATAATATATAATATTATGCCATCAGTAATAGGCATACATTCTAAGCCTAAATTTTGAAATGGAGTCTCGCTCTGTTGCCCAGGCTGGAGTGCAGTGGTATGATTTTGGCTCACTGCAGCCTCTGCCTCCCAGGTTCAAGTGATTCTCCAGCCTCAGCCTCCCAAGTAGCCTGAACTGCAGGTGCACGCCACGATGCCCAGCTAATTTTTGTATTTTTAGTAGAGATGAGGTTTCACCATGTTTGCCAGGATGGTCTCAAACTCCTGACCTCAGGTGATCTGCTGGCCTCAGCCTCCCAAAGTGTTGGGATCACAGGTGTGAGTCACCACACCCCGCCTGAAAAATGTCCTTTATACTATTAATGACAAAAACATTTCTCTCTAACAAGGGTATCTACAATGCCAAGCAAGCAGACTTAGGCAAAATATCTCTGCTCTCAAAGAGGTCATAAGAATCTATCATTCTAAAAGCTAGTTAGGAATGACTTAGCAATGCCAGATTTTAACTCAGTGGGTCAGTCATTCTGGCAAGTGTGGTAAATGACAGGAAGCACTGGGCCACTTGATATGAGCTCAAATCAAGTCACTTCTCTCTGGAGCTAAGCTTTCTGAGGAGACTAGACTAAAATGATCCTCAGCTTTCTTTCGACCTTTTAAACGTCCCATGACTCTACAGCACTGCTGCCATTCAATAAAGCTCAATGATAAATATTGCACAGAAATAATGTTTTAAGTGTTTTAAATTATGCATAAACCCAAAGTTCAAGATAAGCACAGGTAAGTGAGGGCTGGCACAGTAACTTCCATCTGAATTCAAAGTTGGATTTTTTATGATGATGATGGTGGTGATGAAACAGCTCATGCACACGGAGTATCACCTATCTGTATACTCATGACTTCACTTTTGTCAAATCGTAACTGTGACCATCCCTATACTTCATTTTTTCTTTTTAAATCGTAGATATATTTGAAAATCCTCGAGTATCTCCGCCTGATGCCTTTCACTGCCCCTCCATCCCCTGGCCAACAGCTTGGCAAAAGGAGATCAGACTGTGCCTGAAATTCACTTCAAAATAATTTGAGAGATGTGAGGGAATAGGTTAGAGAGGGGAGGGAGGAGGCTAGAGAGAATGGTAAATAGATGATATAAGATTAGCCATGAATTTAAACGGGAAGGGGAGATGCAAAACAACAACAACAACAAAAAAAACAAAAATTGGCTAGGAATTGTTAACTGGGCTGGGTGATGGGACGGAAGGGTTCATTATACCATTCTCTCTACTCCTGTATATGTTTGGAATTTTCATTAATCAACAAGTTTTTCTTAGAAAAAAGAGAAAGATCAGACTATAACTACTTCTGCACTACATTCCCAAGCTGCCCTATACAATATGGTAGCCACTTGCCACATGTGGCTGTTTAAGTGTAAATTAATTAAAATAAAAAAAAATAAAAATTTTAGTTGTACAGCTAACCCAGCCACATCTCAAGTGTTTAAAAGCCGTATTTGGCTGGCGTGGTGGCCGCTATGCAATAGTAGAATATGTTCCATCATCATGAAAGTTCTATCTAACAGCAGTGTTCTGCAGCCTAGAGTGGTATTTCCACATGGCAGAAGAGGATGGAAACAACAGTCAGAGAAGACTTGGCCTTAAGATCATCAGTGTTTACCTTGGGCAAGTCTGAGTACTGATCCATCAAAAAGGAGGTGAAGGTGTTGGGTCAAGAATAATATCCAACCAATGCACCTCAAAAAGTTGTTGTGAAGATCAACTTTTACCCACTGAAATGCAATCACAGGAAAATATGTGGAATTGCACAATTTCAATTAGGAAACCACAGCAGTGTGTGCAATGGGTTTAGTGCCAAAACCAATGTGCAAGTGAAAACATTCCAGAAGTATATTTAAAGACCAAAAAAAAAACAACCCCTGAAATCACACATTTCAACAAATTTGTTAAGTTTTCTCTTCCCACTCCCTTTATTTTGGAATAGAAAAACAACTTTCTACTTGCTTTTTTAACACAAATTTTTTCATGGTTGGGATTAAAAATTAAATCAAATTGCTGATGGAAGATTAGCAAAGGATAGCTGGAATGCACCACTTGGGCCAAAAAGCCAATGCACTTGAATAAATGCAAAGACCCAGGAATCAAGTGGTCCCAGCTTTTATCTACAACATAATGAGAGAATTTCTCCTTCCCAGACAGATTGAGTAGTACATCTTTGAGTTATCCATTATCTGGTGTGGGGTGTGTGTGTGTCTGTATACGCACCTTAAAGAAATAATTTAAGAGATCACTAAAATAACTTTGCCTTTCCAAAATGAAATTATTTTGCTTCCAAAATCATTCTAAACCAACATAAGAGAAACTGATTAAACAAGCAACATTTCTAATGTCCTTTTATCTCTAAAGCTGGTATCAGAAAAAAAAAAAAAAACTGATAGCCAGTTACATCAGGGTGTAAAAGGAATTAAATATAGGTAATTCCAAGTGAGATATGTCACCTCAACCCAGGACAAACCAGTAATTCTCCTCAACCTTTTTTCTCATTTTCCCATGTGGGGATAATTCCATACACACAGTGATCCTCGACCGGAGGCACATGTGCTAGAATATGGGAGAGTTTTGTTAAATACAACTTCCTAATCTAAGACTACTAGAAGCAGGAGTTGGACATTTCATCTTAAAAGGCATTTAAAGATGGAGATTTTTAAAACACTATTATAGATGAAACATTTAAATTTACCTTAAAATATCTAAACATACATTCATTCACCAATTTTTTGACAAAAGGCCAAGGCTTTTTCATCATAATAGATCACAGTAATTTCAATAAGGCTGCCTTTCCAGCACAAACCCACAGGCATCATCTATAATTTGCAGTTTGTTTATTTAATGTAGAGACAGAAGTTAAAAGTGTTTTCAATGCAATCTGAATGCAGGCTCTTTTTAGATTCTTATAATATTTTTTCTGCAACTTTTTGTAATTATCTTACATATATTTAATTCACAGCAGCTTTATTTCAGCAAAATTTTTACCTTCACTAAAACTTTCCAAAGCATCTCATTTGGAAGCAATTCAATTTTTGCCCTTATATTTCATTGATTCACAAACCATTAAATTAAATTAGGCGATCATGATGATTACAACTAGTATAAGTAGGTTGGAAAACAAACAACTGACCCAGTAAGCATACAACTCTGTTGGCAGGTGCAGAAATGCCTGTGCAGCTCTAAATAAAACAGACAGTACAGACAGTTTCCACTTAGGATGGTTCAACTTATGATTTTGACTTTCCAATGGTACAGAAGTGATACACATTCAGTAAAAAACCATACTTCAAGTACCCATACGACTATTCTATTTTTCATTTTCCATACAGTATTTGGTAAATTATCTGAGATATTCAACACTTTATTATAAAACAGGCTTGTGTTAAATGATTTTGCACAACTGTAGGCTAATGTAAGTGTTCTACACATTTAAGTAGGCTAGGATAAGCTCTGATATTCAGTAAGTGAGGTGTATTAAATGCGTTTTAAACTTAGATATTTTCAGTATGATGTGTTTATCAGGACATAACCCCACTGTAAGTTGAGGAGCATCTGTACTAGTCTACTAGTCAAAACCATGTGGAATGCTGTGGGCAGTCAGAATGTTTTATAGCGGAAATACGGGGCACAAATTCATCTGTCAGTGAACCTGAAAACATTCCATCAGGATTCTAATAAAACTTCCCAATTCCCTTTGGTGTGTCTTTTTTATCCTTGCCTTAAACGAAAAAAATAAATTTTGAAAGATAGCCTGGGAAGAAAAAAAGCTGGAAGTTACCTTTCAAGGGTCCTCAAATCACATTATAAAATGGAAAGAGAAGGGAAACAAAATGGGCCTTATTCTTTCTGAATGCTAAGCCAAGTTCCTCATGCTTACTAAGAAAAATCATTGGGCTGAATACTGGTTAAAAGAGTCTGCCAAGATCCTCCCAGTCATGGAGGTTGAGCACGATCCTAGTCTCAGCCTTCCCTCCCCAGCTACACTGTACGCTTTCCAACAACATAAAGCACAGGACAAGAAACACAGAAGGTCCTCAAATATCTAACTGGTTGATGATGCACCATCACAAATGATTTGAGAGAGGAGGTGGGAATGACGTCCTGATAACTGGCCCTTGAATTCAAACCTTATTCCAAGAGTTTGAACCTTAGTGACAAGGAGATCCATTTTCCAAAGACAAATTTTGGTTCCGGTTTGGTTTGGTGGGAGAGGGGAAGGATATGGTTTTGACGTCGTCACTCATGCATGGTGTTGGCTAGAGCTCAATATTTGTTGACTTAATGAACAGGAAATAGGAAAAGCCACTGTGGAATAAAAATGTAAGTTCTTCAAGAAAGAGGGGATTTAGCAATATTCAGTAGTATCTCCAACTCTCCAATATCCTTATATAAATCCCATTGCACAAAGTTAATGAAAGTCTTCATTACCCCCAGCTTTGACTGGGTTATAAAATCCAATTTAGACTTGGTCATTTTCACATAGTGTAAATGTCAGCTTTGGAGCAGCAGCTAGTGGTAGCAAATTAACGATTAGTAATTTTGATACCTGAGACCTCATCTTAATTATCTGCCTTGATTTCATAAAATATCTTGGAATTTTAGTTTCTGAAGGGGCAAATTTGATTATTAACAACTGAAAGACTAAATTCTTTAGAGGGCTCAGAGAGAAAACTGTGCTTCAACTTCAGACAATCCAACATTCCCTAGTGGTTAAGAAGTTGACTAAGGATTGGAAAAGGCTTTGAAAACAAAGAGGCATGTAACAGATAATCAGATTATTCTATCAGGCCAAAGTACCAGTCTTAGACTGCCTACCTATGTAAGTCAAACCAAACACCTCAAAGAATGAAAGCAAAGGTGACAAATGTGATGAGAATCTAAAAATGAATCAGCTTGGTTTATGTAGTTTGCACGACATTCTCAGAAACTGCCTCCGGGCTAGGCTTACACAAAGCGCAGTGATTATTTGAACAATTCTCTTAAAAACTCTTGGGGTACATTTAAAAATAACTAAAAGAGTATAATTAGATTGTTGGAAACACAAAAGATAAATGTTTGAGGTGATAGACACCCCATTTACCCTGATGTGATTATTACACATTGCATGCCTGCATCAAAGTATCTATTGTAACCAATAAATACATACATCTACTAAGGGCCCACAAAAATAAAAAATTTAAAATAAAATAAAATAATCACTCTTAGGGAAATACTTAGGTTAATTCCTATCCTTAAAACTGTTTAATATTAGCTAGTTAAAGTTGTTTCTTATTACCCCAATTTTCCAATCTATACAGTATAAGCCCAAAACTTTCTGATATTTTTTCAAAACAGTTTTAAGCTTTGTCCTAAGTTCACAGTTCATGTACCAAAACCATAATTTCCCCCATTCACTCTAGAATATAAAAATGCAATTGACTTGAAATGGGTAAATTAAACCAATGAAGGAACAAAGTAGGCACTGTAGATTCAGAAGCAAGCAATGCCACGCTGAGAGATTATGAGAATCGACTGAGGAGCCATGTAGACCCCACCACCTTCTATGCTCCATCAATCATGGGGGTTGCCTCCCGGGATGGCAACTTCTTTGGACATCCAGATGTGCACATAGGTCTGTACAGCTAAGCAGAACCCAAGTGACGATGGCAGAGAAGCCTGGGGCAGAAAGTGGAGGTGTGAGGTCTACACCTACTGGAGGTCGACACAGCAACAGCCAGGCAGACACACGTCTTAGCCAATAGGTCTTGTCCAATTTATCTGAAGGGTGAATTTTCAGTTATTGAGTCAAATGTTTATTGATTGGGGGTACACGACATATAGTCTTTTCCCTTAAGTCTGGCTATATAGACTAAAAATACATGAACGTGGCCAAGGGTTAGCAGAACATATTGCCTATAGTAGGTAATAAAGTTTTTTGTTTGTTTTATTTTGTTTTTTATGTTCGCAATTATATTTGATAGTTACTTTTTTAAAAAGGTAACTTAAGGAAAGGTGGAGTAGGGACTCCAGAGCACTATGTGAATGACACGTAAGTATTGCCAGCAATTCAAATAAATAAAAATCACCAAAATGTTGGTGATTTGTGGGTGGAGGCTTCATGGAGGGTATGTTTGATCTGTGCCTCTAAGGTGTGCTCTGATTAGAAAATGGGAAGCCTGTGTGGTTCAGGGGTGCAAGAGAAGGGGCAATTGCTCAGCTCCTACTGGGGTGGGGTGGGATGGCAGTTCTGGTTTGAGCCTGGTCTTCAGTATGAAGCCATTGCTATTTCAGCACCATTTCCCTGAGATAACTTTTATTGAGGATAAATGTTCCAGGCAGCAGTGTAAGCACTATGTGCCTACTAACTGATTTAATCTGTAACTCTCTGAGGGAAGTACTGTTACAGTTTTACAGATGAGGGAAGTAACTTGCCTAAGGACACAAAGCTTGTTAAGTGGTAAAACTGATACTCTAGAACCAGAGCAGCCTGGATCCAGGGTCCACGTTCTTCACCCAAATGCTACGCACTATTGCCTCTCAGTAGAGAGAAAAACAGAGCAAGGGAAAGAAGGGTGCTATCTGATTCATCTGCATTTAGGGACAGATGGCTGGGAAAGGTCCAAAGGGCCAGGGTCCCAAGGGAAATCATTCTGTTAAGCAGCTGGACATCCGAATGGCCTCAGAACCATTTCCCAGAGAGTACAGTTCCACAGCTGAGGCCACCAGAGAACAGCACAGAAGGCCTTTCAGAAGGTTACTACACATCACTGATTTGATGGTGCCATCCCTGGAAACTCATCACCAGCAAGTAGGAGCAATCACACTCTGCCTTCAATTCACTGTGGCTGCCTATCTCTTCACTCACTCACTCTCACTCTGTCTCTCTCTCACACACCACACACACACATACACACACACACACACACCCCCCACTCTATTACACCCAGCTGCCCAGCTAGAATCACAGCAGGCCAAATAGAGGGAGAAAAATCCTGACAAACAGGGATACAATTTTAAAAATAAAGACTCAGCTTCATAGTAGATTCCTTAACTAGGAATCTAGTCAACTGTTATTATTCAAAATATTCACTGCCCTCCCTACAGGAAGATTTACTTCCCCAGCCGATGGCCCTCAAGCCTAGCCAAGTGTCTTTCAGAGCCACCCTTTGCAGGAGGATTCTCTATCCTCATCCTTTTGAATTTAGGAATGACCATTTACTTTGGCCATTACAATCTGCATAGAAGTGACCCATCTAAGAGCGTGAGAAGCCAGCTCAGGGTTCAGCATGTCTCTTTGTCCTCTGCCACCAGGCTGTCAATGCCCAAATAGAGGAGACTCCCTCAGCCTGGGTCCTGGAGGCAATGCAGTATGCAGCAGACTACAGAGGATGGAAGAGACAAGAACCCTATATGAGAAACAAACCCTTGCTAGGTAAGCCATCAAAACAAGGGGTCAATCTGTTACTGCAACATAATTTAGCCTAACTGACTGAATCAGATGAGAGGTCTTCTGTGTGCATGTTGGTTTAAGAGCCTTTGGTTCCAAAGCCTAGCTCTCCCCCAAAATCTCTGTACCAGATTAACTGACAACTTCTTCCTGCCTCATTTTCCTTCTCTATATTGCTTCTCAAGTATTTTGTGAGTATGAAGTGAGAATTGTCTTGACAGTAATTTGAATAGAATAAATTTTAAAATCAACATGCTGAACAAGCTTCCTGTGCATAGAAGTTTTTGGCCAAGCCTTTTGCCCCCCAAGAGCAGGTCGGAGTAAATTTAATGAGTACCTTAATGAGATTCACAAAATGTATACTGGTATGAAGACAGTACTCAAGGAGATTAGATGAACGAAAACAGCATGAAATCTTAAGGAAACTCTGGCTTTTAACAGGATCTTCTCCTGTTCTCATAAAATCCAACGAGTTTTTAATTTCCTTTTAGATAACATCGATTGCCACTTGAAGTCCAAGGTGGAAAGAGTACTGCTATCTTCCCCCCCAGCCCCACCTCACTCTTCAGGACTCTGTTGCTCAGGTCTAAGAAAATAATAACTTCTAGTTCCGTATCCTGAGGAATGGCTGGATGCACAAAACTAGGCAGAGGAAGATCTATCATTGTCACTGTCCTATGTTGCCACTGGACCCTCCTTCTCTGTGTCCTCCACCAGTCTTCGTTTCCTCTATTCTTTAAGGGCTCAATTTGGGCATGAACGGAATCAACTCCCCTGATCTTTTCTCATCTCTCCTACTGAATCCTGAAGAATTAGTTTTTCCTGCAGATTTTCCTTGTCTTCCTTCAATCAATTTCAAGGATCTGAGATACCTTAAGTTGCGGGCAAAGGGTGGATGGAATATAAACCATTTAAAGAGCTACGCAGAAAATGCATGCCTATAAGGATGCACCACACAATTCACTCTTCTCACATCCTCAGTGTCTTGTCTGTCCACTCTCCCTGCCCGACCCTAATGCTGACGTACCAGCTACAATGGATTTCTTTAAAAGTCTCTCCCCTCACTTCCAGAGTTTGGCACATGCTGTTCCCTGGGCTTGGAACATTTCCACAGCCACCCCCATCTTCCTTTCCTTGCTAAATCCTATTGCTTACTCAGCCTTTAGAGAGATTTCATGAGAGCAGCAAGGACTGCACTCAAGTAGTCACCATCATAATTTCAGCACCAGTATACAGAAGGTACACAAGAAATGTCTGGTAAAACAGTGGGTCAGAAAGCCAAGAATGAGTACTGATGTGTTCGGTTGTTCAGGATGTTGTTGTTTTTCAATTTCTAACTTACCTTATTATTGTGCTTCCACTTCTGTAAGAGAAATACTAAAAAAGAAAAAAAATCAGATCTTCCCAAAGGAATGTTACTTACCAAAAACTACCCAAAACAAACAGGTAAATTTTAGTGTTATGCTATATATATTTTCATTTCCTTTTTGCACAATAAAAATGCAAAAAAATAATAAATCACATACAGATAAGAACAAAGCTCCTATTTGTCAGATACCAAAGATGTTCCTTTTAGAATATGGTCTCTTTCCTCCCTCTCCACCTCAGCCTGCCCCTCTCTCAATGCTTCACACTCCATCCCACCCAGTCACAGTTCAGCAGGTGGGCAGAATATGTCCACACAAATGGACTTCCTGTGCCTTTTGCCTTGAGCGATGTGTTCACACTCACTGGCATCAATCCTAAAAAGAGGTGGCTCTAGTGCCTTGGCTTTGTCATATCAGGGAACAGACTCCTGATTTCTATCTCAGGCCAGGCCTCAGACAATGTGAATTTTATTTTAGATCACCCAGCAAGTTCCTTTTAGAAGTCTGTATCACCTTAGCCCAAATATTGTTTTTATGTTCAACAGCAGCTGCATTGATGGGCTGCCGGCAGGCATGAGTGGGTCAGGGGAAGTATTGTTTAGTTGGGAGCTTTCTGTCAATCCAGATTTAAAAAGGGAAAGGGGGAGGGTATCAATTATATTGTAAAGTATATCTCCTTGGGAAAAAGGAAAGAAGCTTTCAATCTGTTGGGTTTCATTTAAACAATGGTTCGGCTTTGCTGACCTCATTTGAGACAGGTCTAGCTAAGACTATGAAAGATGGATCCCAATAAAACGATAAAATCCAAAAGCGGCATCTATCCCCAATCAAGTTTAGAGTCCTATAAAGAGAAACACAGGCACAGAAAACTCTAAATAAGATGATCATGATCAGTGTGACATCATCATTGGGTAGAATATAAACACTTGGTCTTTTGGCAATCAATCAAGTAGGCCATCCAAATCAAGGAAACAGCAGAGTCCTACAATCATTTGTTCCTTTCACAGACATAGGATGGCTCATGCTCAAACACTAAGCATCCATTTCCTTCAGTCTAACAGTTTTCAAATGGTCACACGGGACTCATTCAGGCACACAGTTTGGTTTCTAGGTAGCAGTTTATACATGATGGGTTTGCTCAAAAAAAGTGATGAAACAGACCACCTAAGAGCTGTTATATCAAGACTGTGGGACATGGGCAGTTTTGTTCTTTTAATCAATTCCTTGGCTTTATTTTTCACTGTAATGTAGACACATGATTTTTAAAGAAGACAATTTAAAAGATAAAATTAATCTACAGCTTTCAAAATATTTAAAAAGTTGAGATTATTGTACCTCAGACACTTCTTGCATTCCTTAATAATTGCTTATAGAGCCTCAGTGTGTATAATTTATATCACTGACAAAAGAGTTCTAATTTATGAAAATCAACCTGAGAAGACAGCCCCTTTATTGTTTAGGTGCCTCCCCCTCCCCAGAACCTTTCTTGGCTCCGTTCATCCTTCTCCAGGCACATCAACCACAGCCATTCATCTGGGGCCACATCTTCAAGTCACAAAAATGGCAATTTTATAACTCGAGAAAATAACATTTTATTGGCAGTACTCCTCCCCTTCCTACACTCCCTGCCCCTGAAGATGGACTTCGTCTTTGGAAACCATCTATAATTATTTCCAGACAGATATGATCCTTCACCTGAATCATATTTGCTGAGTCAGCAATAGGCATACAATTCCTTCTCTCCCAAATGACTTAAACATTTACATTGAAGTTGGTCACTTTAGTACACCAAATCTCTTAAATAATAAAGCTCCAGGTAAGAAGAAAATGTCTTGTCCACTGCCATAACCCCAACACCTAGAACGGTACCTGACACAGCAGGTGCTTAATAAATTGTGTTAAACAAGCAACTGGAAACTTGGTTTTCCGTTTCCTTCAGCTCAACAGATAAAAGAGCAATTAAGTGCATTTACTGAAGGATATCATAGGGAAATCTCCACCACCAGAAAAGTTTAAACACATACTTTTTGTTAGGGATAAAATAAGAAATATTTCTGCACTGGAGAGCAGGCTAACCCAAGTGACCTCTAAAGTTCCTTTCAACTCCTAGAATCTATAAACTGATGACCACCACAGCTTAAGACAGTCGATCAGCTACATAAAGCCCGATTCCCAAGTAGGGTAAATTGTCATGCTCTGTTTAAAATAAAGATAATAGCTGTCCCGGGACTTGGATGCAAAAATACTAATTCATCCAAAATGCAGACACATCCCTTGGGAGTAAAATGTTCTTGCTAATCATCAGTTACACTAGGGAAACAGCAGATGTGCTTCAGGGTCCTTAGGACTAAGCCCAAAAACCATCAGTGGGGAAATGGAGAAGCTAGGGATCAAAATTAAAACTGAAATAAACAGTATCACACTAAATCGTAGCTTTTGTTTTGCAGTCTACAACAAATCCACTTAAGAAACATATATCTGAATTTAGCCTTGATGTTTGAATGGTTTGTAACAGAATATAACCATTTCATAAGACAGAAAATAGTGCATTTGACATGGAAGCATTTTTTCTCCCACTAAAATGTCATATTTACCTGGGATATCACACTCAGATGTTCTCATTCAAGAATATCAAAAATTTCGGGTAAATTATTCAGATTACATTTTTCTTCAGTCTGGAGGGGAGAGGTAGTTAGTTTATAGGGAAAGGAGATATGCTCCTAATGTCCTAAATTACTTTTTTTAAAAAATCTAATTAAAGGAGTAACTAGGGAAACTCCATTCACAATAAATCAACTTTAGAGTGGTTCTTTTCCCTCAACGCACCCTTCCTTTCTTTGGGGGAAATCACAGAATATGTAAAGAAATGGGAGAAGCACAGAACGCTAAAGATGCAGTGTAGATTCCATGGAACTGTGTCTGAAGCATCTTCCCCATTCACTGACTTTGTTTTAAAAGCCGTAACTGTAGAGACCACACTTAAGACAGTAACCCAATGAACAAAGTTAAAGGATTCAACAGTTCTGTGTGAAACGTGATCACACATTTTCTGTAGACTTTTCAACTTTATAGTCAATTCCTGACCACCCATACGTTCGGTTTCCAAAAGAAAAGCCTTCTTTGAATTGTTAGTAATGTAATTTTAATTCCAGTGACAACAGGGAGTGCGCAGAAAGAAGTCACTCCCTCTGTACACATAAACTTTAAAAAAAAAATCTCCTCTATTATCTGAAGAGGGAGGTCTAACATAGAATTCTGTAGGATTAAGCTCACATATGGTTGGCCGACTTGGTGTTGGATATGATTATGGCCACACAACTAAACCTTAAATCCACATATTGTTTCCAGTTAATTGACATTTATTAACTAATTTATAGAAAATGTGCAGCTGATTGTTTTTTCCACCTCCTCCACCCCTCAAGAATGCACCAGCAACAATAGGTATTACTGAAAAAGACACACCCCCCCCAACAGAATATCTGTATTCCTAAACGCTTGTCAATGTATCTAAAGCAGGTATTATTATTTTAGTTCTCTGAATCAATGCCTTGGTAATAAGTATAATGGGGGGCACGGAGGAGAGCAATTTAACCAGATAAACTTGACCTCTATAGACCTCTATTTTCTCACCAAAAATAAAAGGACTAGCCCAGAGACAATGCAAATTCCCTCAGTAACAATAATCTACGTGTGATCACTAATTATCAAGAGCAGAATTTATGTGCAAGAGGAGATCAGAATTCTTAAAAGAGCATGTCATTAAATCGTAGAGTTGAAAAGGCCTAAAAGACAGTTAAGATTCGATACTACAACTGTGTTTTCTGACTGCCGAAAACGTCTTTGAAAGCACTGGGGGAAGCCCAGCCACCAAATCGAATTAGAATTAGCAAAGAGACCCATGAACTTCTCTCGAGGGGGTAGGGTGCAAAAGGCCAGGGAGTAGAGTGCAAAAGGCGCATATCTAGAGAGGAGTTAGGCGGGGAGAGTGGGAAGAGCCTAGAGCCTGAGAGCACAGCCTTGCATTTCTGGGGTTTCGGAGCTTCCAGTATCTCAGTAAGTCTTTCCTCCGTAACTACAAAATCTCCCCAGCCACCACCTGCAGCTGCACAGTTGTGGGAAAGGGAAGAAGAGAAAGGGAAGAAATAGGAGGTGGTAGGCGGGGAAGGACCTCGCCCGAAGCTCCCCCAAAGCCAGTAAGGCGAGAGTGGACTGTGAACACCGACGAAGAAAAGGGTAAAGGGAAAACAGGACTCCGCCTTTCCCACCCAGCTCGGCTCCTTTCAATTAAAAGCAAAGGCCGCCGCCGCCCCTTCCTCCGCCTTTCACTCCGGGATGCGGAGCCGCCACTGAACCGCACCCTCAGAGTCCCGCTCCCCTCCGCGCTGGCCCCGAGGCGCGGACCGAGTCTTATACCCCAGTAGGCGCGGCGCCCTGGCCCACAGGCTCGGGGCAAAGGTATCCCCCCTCCCACTCTCCTCCCTCCCGCCGTGGGGCACTCGAGTCTTCACGCACCCGCCCGCCCTTCCTCCTCCTCGCGTCCCCGCCTCCTCGGACAGCCGCCCCCGGCCTTTCATCCGCAGAACATTTCAGTCCTTCCACCAACACCACAAGGGAGCCTCTAGAAAACTTTGTGTGTGCTATCCGGGGCTTTGTCCACATCCTGGGCAGGGCCCACTCACCCGGGTGGATGCCCGAGGCTTTCCGCGATCTCACAATGCGCTGGGGAGGCCATCACGGAAATCCCACCCCTCTGACCCGCTTCTACTGCCGTGCCAGACGCAGCGCTTCAGCTCGCAATTCCCATGCCCTAAGCGCCCCTCAGCGCGGGGGAGTCGGGAGGAAAGCCCCGAACCCGGCGCCCTTCTGGTTGTCACGAGGGAAAAGGTGCGCGGGCAGAGGGAGGCGGCTGAGACACGCCGCGCCTCAAAGAATCCTTTTAAACGGAACAGAGGAGAGGGGTCCTTTTTCTTTCGCATCTCCAGAAGCCGGGCGCTACGAGGCGATCTACTGTTGCATCACGTAGCTGAGCCCCTGGGTTCCTCGCCCCGACCCCATACGCGCGCCCAAATTCACGCACACACCCACAGTCGCCGCTGCCGCCGCCGGGCCGAGCCCCCGCCCGGTTCCCCCGTGGTCCCCACCGCACCATCCCCAGAGCAGAGACCACCCGGCGCCAGCAGGCGAGGGAGACGAGGCCCCGGCACTCACAGACGGTCTCCCCACAGCCACAGCCATCGCGGCTGCGGCACCGGCTCCGGCTGCGCCCGGGTGCTCTCCGCCGGCTCGGGCTGCTGCTAGCGCTCGGGCTCCGGCTCGCCTCCCTCGCGCCTCCCTCGCGGCTGCGCTCTGCTCGCCGGAGTCCCACTCTCAGCCAGTGGCATCTACTCCCCCCACGCCGCCGCCCCTCCCGCTTTATTAGAGCAACATGGCCACCCGCCTGGAAGGGACCATTCGCTTCCCCAGGAAGGGGTGTGAGGCTGCGCGCCGGGCCGCGGTGGTGGGCGGGAGGATGGTGGGCGGGCTCCGAGCCTGGCTCCGTGGGGCCCGGCCGCAGGGCTCGTGCCCCTGCCCCCGTACGACCCTCTTCGCTGGCCAGGAGATGCCCCAAACCTGGGCGCTGGCCGCCACTCCCCGCTCCAGCAGGTGCTGGAATCCGAGTAAAAGCCTGAGCGGGAGCTCCCAGCCCCGGGGCCCGCCACGCGCTCCGCCAAGCGGGCAGCTACAGCGGCCGCCCGGAGAGGGACGGGTGGCCGGGGGAAGACGGGTCGCAGAGACAGCATCGGGCGGAAATTTAACCCGAGTCTAGCACGCCCCACCCGGAGGAGCCGGCCTGGAGGGGGCTGCGGACCGCCTGGCGGAGCGGTGGGCGAGCAAGGTTCGGCCGGGCCGCCCCCACGCCCTGGCGAGGGAAGAGTTGCCCCTCCGCAAGTCTTTGCTTCCCACGCGGGGGCCCGCCGGGCCGCACCTCGGTCTCCCACCGCTCCCGCTGAGAAGAGAGACTCAAGGACAGGCAGCTAGACGCTGTCATTGTGGCGCGCGGCCGGACAGGGGATCGCATTGGAGAGGAAGTGGCCGTAGTAGTCGCTGCTGCCTGCGGGCGACCCAACCGCCGCCTGCTTGGGAGGAAGAAAAAACGCCCCTGCTGAAGAATTAAGGCTGCCATTGGTTGCTCTAGAGCGTGGGGACCGCGGCGTCCCCCGGGTGTCACTGGAGTGGTCACACGTGGGGGATCAGCCGACATCATTCGGCCGGCGACAGACCCGGCGACCCCGAGGCGTGTGCGCTAGGGCCTGAGGCTGGAAGGCGCGGCGACGGCGCCAGGCGGGTGGCTCGAGTGGGTGCGACTCTGGGCACGTGGGACTGGGGACTCCGCCGCCGTGGGGAAGAATTTTTTTCCAGCGAATGTTAGGGTGTTCCTGCGTGTTTGAGTGAATGGCGGGGTCCCAGTGCGGGTGGGCGGGTGGCAAGATGTGCCAGATGAGCTGTGGATCCCCGCGGCCCCTCGTGGGCGGGAGAGGGGGCCCACGGCAACAAGGTGACAGGACAGCGACGGACAGGGTGGGGAATCAGCTAGGTGGAAGCACAGGGAAAGTGTGGTGAGTAGGGGAAGGGCTGTGACCTGCCCTCCGGACGACGCCCTCAGGGACAGCCTGGCCTCCTGAATTAGGGAAAGACAAACCGCCTCTTTAGACTAGGGCGCCTCAGAGTCTGACCTGAATCTTCAAACACCCAGATCTCCCGGAGGCCTTGAGTCTCCCCATCCCGCCGGCCCCGCCTCAGGTGGGCCTCAAGACACCGACACCCCACCGGCTCAGCCTTGGAACTGATGCTAGGTTGCTCCGGTAGGTGGGCCAGGGGCTTGGCCACCCCGACTGAATTCCACTGGCAGGACAGCCATAGAACCGCCAGAAAAGAGTCTGGCCTTGAAAAAAGGTGAAGGGCACCTACACAGAGCCTGTTTAGTGTGTGGGCAGACTCAGACGTGCAGAGCACCGTCCTCCTCAGTTTTGGACAATTTCTGCCTTCTAGACTCCAAATCTTTTGAAGTTGGGGACCATCATTTTATACCAAACATGCAGTAGGTGCTCAATAAGTGTTGAATTAAGATTTCACATAGATGGGCCAAACGCGGTGGCTCACGCCTGTAATCCCAGCACTTTGGGAGGCCGAGGCACGCCAACATGGAAACCTCGTCTCCAGGAAAAATAACAAAAATTAGCCAGGCATGGTGACGCTTGCCTGAGTCCCAGCTACTATGGAGGCTGAGGTGGGAGAATCGCTTGAACCCGGGAGGCGAAGGTTGCACTGAGCCAAGATCGCGCCACTGCACTCCAGCCTGGGTGACAGAGTGAGACCACCCTGTCTCAAAAAATATATAATAACAATAATAAAGATTACACACAGATGGGTGCTGTGCAAAGAGAGGGAGAAGACAAATACAAATACTTCTGCGCCTCTGGTATGTGAACATTTTGTTCTTTCTCCATAAGGGGGATCAGACAGCAGCCACACTGCCCATGGACTAGAGGCCTCAGGTAAGGCTTGGGAAAAGAGGGCTGCACACACTGCCAACCGGATGTAAGGGCAATTGCAAAAGAACTGTGTTATATTGACCAAAACAGACTGTAGAATTTATTAAATTTTTATTTTTTACTTATTTATTTTGTGAATGTGCATGCTGTAAACTCATCTACTTAGATTATAAGAATACAAATGCCCTACCTTGGTGGGTAGGTTAGTTTATTCTAATCAGCAAAACTTAACGTTACATATTCCATCATCTCATTTGGGATGTGAGGAAGCTGTGGGAAGGGCGGGTGTTCTGGCATTGCTAGAGTGTAGGGGCCTTAGAGAGAGTGGTAGAGTGGGGAGAACCTGGCACTCAGCTACAGATGATCACTTCTTAGCTTTGTTATATTCAGTAAGTTAAACTTTTTTCATCTCATTTTTTTTTTTCTATTGTAAAATAGGTAGTAACAGTGAGTCCTGGTGGAGGACATGTTCTGTTAGGCAGATCCACTCTCTATCCTGCTCTCTGTCCTTTGGAGCCGCAACTCAATGGACTTTCTTTCCCTCTAGCTTCCAGTTGAGTTAAGGCAATGGGAAGCAACAGCGAGGGAACAAAGAGGAAGGAGTACTGTTATTTATCCCCCGCCTTGCTATGGCACCATGGCAGCTGGCTGCATCCCTCAACCAAAGGATGCAGCCAGTATCCTTCCCTAGGGTGACCCAGAGTAAACCTCTATGGTTTCCCTTCATTTTGCACACACCTTTGCAAATAGTCTTTTTATTAAGCTCTACTCACATTATCCAATAGGAATGTAACATCTCATTCCTTCACAGAATTGTTTTGAGAGTTAACTGAGAAAACACTGTATTATTATTATTATTAGAATGACCTATAATTTATGTCCAAACTGAGAAACTTTTGAGATTGAAAAAGAGGGTTTGTGCTGATAGTAATGATTCCAGGACAATAAGAGAAACAAGGACTTATGGCCACCCCAGCTATTGCCAGTAAACTCTGCTTTAGACACGTTGAGCAATCAAGAAGTGGTCGTACGATCACACCTCTGTCACTAGACTATGAATGTCTCAAGGTTAAGAGTGCTTATTTCTCTATTAGTTTCTAGCACATGGTCTGGTGTGTTCAATAAATTTTGAGTTGGAGATGAGAGTAAAGGCTAGGAAATGAGTAATTTTTATTGCCATACTAAGGTAATGAAGAGCCAAGGAAGTCTTTAAGCAAAGAAAATTTGCATTTTATACTGAATATTTGACATTGATAGTAATGCAGGGTCTATTCCCTTTTTAACTGAACTCCAATTTATTTGGCGAGCTCTTCCAATGAATGTTCCAACTGAGTGAAAAGTAAATGCCTCTTTAAAAAGAGGTTCCAGGTTGGGCGTGGTGGTTCACGCCTATAATCCCAGCACTTTGGAAGGCCAATCTGAGCGGATCACCTGAGGTCAGGAGTTCGAGACCAGCCTGGCCAACATGGTGAAACCCCATTTCTACTAAAAGTACAAAAATTAGTGGGATGTCTGGCGCATGCCTGTAATCCCAACTACTCAGGAAGCCAATGCAGGAGAATCACTTGAACCCGCAAGGTGGAAGTTGCAGTGAGCCGAGATCACACCACTACACTTCAGCCTGGGTTACAAAGCCTGACTCCATCTCAAAAATTAAAAAATTAAAAAAAAAAAAACCTTACCAGCTGTGATGGCATGGTATAGTCCCAGCTACTCAAGAGGCTGAGGCGGAAAGATCACTTGAAGCCAGGAGTTTAATTAAGGCTATAGTGTGTTATGACTGAGCCTGTGAACAGCCACTGCATTCCAACCTGGGCAACATAGCAAGATCCCATGTCCCAAAAAATTAATTTTTAATAAGAGTCTCCTGAAGAGACTTTCCATCATACCCTTCCTTTCATCGCCATAGTACATACACTCTAAGTATGTGATCTAAGCCTGGCCAATTCGATACTGTTACATTTGAATCTTGAATCAAGTGACACAAAGACAATACAAATTGTTAGAGTTTATGCAGCCCATAAATTATTTTTTACTTTTTGGCAAATTGTTACAGTTTATAGGGTCTATAATTTTTTTTTATTTTCTGGCTTAAGTTATCTAGGTTTTGTTTCTGTGGCTTATGATCAAAGAACCCCAAGACCGGATCACTTTGACTACCATAAAAATGATTGATTATAAAGGGATACAGTAAAAACGGGGCTGGGTGCAGTGGCTCATACCTGTAATCCCAGCACTTTGGGAGGCCGAGGTGGGCAGATCACTTTAGGTCAGAAGTTCGAGACCAGCTGGCCAACATGGTGAAACCCCTGTCTCTACTAAAAATACAAAATTTAGCCTGGCCTAGTGGTAGGCACCTATAATCCCAGCTACTCAGGAGGCTGAAGCATGAGAATCACTTGAACTGGGGAGGCAGAAGTTGCAGTGAGCCAAGATTGTGCCACTGCACTCCAGCCTGGGCAATAGACCAAGACTGAGTTTAAAAACACACACACACACACACACACACACACACACACACACACACACACACACACACACACACACACACAAAACGGGGGATAAATTTAGCAATTGCCATTTTAATTTTGGACAGTTTAACTGACAACAGATCCTGAACTTTTTCTGCAATATGATATGCAAAAATGTTCAATAAGACATTGTAAAACACATCTACATTTGAGAGGAAGAAGTAAAATTATTTCTATTCACAGACCACACAAATATACAGAAAATCCTAAGGAATCCACTAAAAAATCATGAGAGGTAGGCATTTCTTATTTTTCTCTGGCTTCCTGAAAGTGACTAATCACCTTTATGATCACTTATGTAATACCTTTCATGGATAATTCATTTAGGCCTGGAAACTTATTTAAAGCAATTGATTGCCTGTTTACCATGTTGGATTTTAGGAGCCTTTAATCATGTTTATAACACCTTTTTTCATTAAAATATTAGTCTCCTTGGGAGAGGAGACAAATAAATTAAAACTTGAGTTTTACCTTTTCTTTCCCATTTGATAGCATTTTGTCATCAGCACCAAGCAGTAGCCTCCCTCCTTTCTTGTTCATCCTCCTGTGGCAAGTATTACTTGAAAAACAAAAAAATAAATTTAAAAAAAAAGTCTTGGTATTCTTTTTAAAGGCAAAAATTATCTAAGCCTGCAGGGACATTTCCATTCTCATAGGCTGTGCTACTCTTTAAAGCATGCTCTTTAAAAATCTGATTGCAATAAGTACATCCTGTGAAGTGACATGCACCTTAGAGTAAAATGACTTGTCCTGCTGGCCACTCTCTTTGACAGCCAGCACTGGAGCTGGGTCAGTTCCCATGGCTCTGGTATCGCTCCTTCTCAGATAATTCCTTTCTCCCTGTGGCCAGTCATTGTGGTGACAGCTATTATTCTTTTTCATGAGTCTAGAAAATTTATGTGGTGGAAGTCCCTCCGAATACTAGATACTGCCACTGAATTAGAAGAGAATCATACGCACTTGTATATTCTGACAGCAATGTCACTTACACCTTCTCACCTTTTGTCTCATCCTATTTGCTATCTACCTTTCTACTGTTGTCCATTTCTACCAGCTGAATAACTCTCTGATACAGGGGTTACTCTGCACCCTCATCTCCCTTACTATAGACTTGTTCCTTTTGAATAAGGTAAAACTTCCTTGACTTATAATATTGCAGTCATAATTTCCTTGTTATCACATGTACCTATTGGATTATGTTCATTTTGTTAATTTTCCCAAGTTCAATTTGCTTTGCCAATAATTATCCCTTTCCAGGCTAAGATTTCAAAAGTCATTAGCATTATATTTCACCATACTTCTTTCTGTTTTATTTAGTCCCACCCGAATCAGCAGAAGTGCCTGTAGGTTGGTTGGTATCATGAATTTTGGCAGATTATGCTTCATGCATCATCATTCCACCCTTTAGGAAGATAATGAACCAGCCATTGCAAGGCTGCCTCCCTACTCATCAGCAGAGAAAAACACAGGCTTGGGAGTCAGGACGCTTGTGTTCATGTTCCTACACTGCCAAAAGTCATGGACTACGCAAAATTTTTAAGTTGATGTATTTGTTTGGATATAGGTTAAGCTGCTATAATAGGAATATTCCAAGAATCATTGGTTAAATAACAATAGATGGGTTTTGTTTTGTTTTTGAGACAGTCTTGCTCTGTCACCCAGGCTGGAGTGCAGTGGCGTGATCTCAGCTCATTGTAACCTCCACCTCCCAGGTTCAAGTGATTCTCCTGTCCCAGGCTCCCAGATAGCTGGGACTACAGGTGCAAGCCACCATGCCCGGATAATTTTTGTGTATTTTTAGTAGAGATGGGGTTTTACCATGTTGACCAGACTGGTCTTGAACTCCTGACCTCAGGTGATCTGCCTGCCTCAGCCTCCCAAAGTGCTAGGATTACAGATGTGAGCCACTGCACCCAGCCTAGATGATTATTTCTGATTGTTACTTCATCTACTCTGATCAAAACAGTCTCACCAGCACCATATCCATGTTCTAGCCCATGGAAAGGGTGAAGAAAAGAAAGAAGATACTAGTTTCCATTTAAGGAAGTGACATGGAAATAACATAATTCACCTGTGTTCATATTCCACTGGCAAAAACTCAATCACATGAATGTATTTAGCTGCAGGGGAGGCTAGGATATGCCCTCCAAAAACTCGGGGGTAGTCCTACTTGTAAAAGGAAGAAATGAAAAATGAACATGAGGAGGAAATCAGCAGTCTCAGAGGTAATAGACTTACACAGTTTTTAAAAAAACATAAAATGGTGTAGAATGAAGTTTCTACTCTATTCACCGTCTGTCCAGTCCTCATGCCTCCCAACAAGAGGTAATACTTTATTAGTGTCTCATGTATCTTTCCAGAGTTCTTCTAAGCAACTTGCAGCAGATATAAATATGTATCCTTATTTCCTACCTTACCCCATATTGTACACGAAAGAAAAATATACTACATATAACATTCTGTACCCTTTTTTACTTAATATATTTTGTAGTTCCTTTTCTATAGATACATGGTTATTTTCTTCATTCTTTTATACAGCTGCCTACTGTTTCTAAGGATGTATCATTGATAAAGTCTTATTGATAAACTCAAGGTTTTTCCAATCTCTTATCATTATAAACCATGCTGCAATAATAACCTTGTGCTAGTCATTTTGAACATGTGAAAGTATATCTACAAGACACATTTCCAGAAATGGGATTCACCAATCATATGATATTAAGCCAACTTTTTTATCTCTTTGAGCCCCATTTTTTAACTCATAAAATGAAGCTCATATTTACCTCATCGGTTAATTATGATAATGAAATAACCAGATAAAGAATTATTGTACAATATCAAAACAAAATAAAGTTTATCAAAATATATGTTAGATTGGTACTTTAAAAACCTATAAAACTCTTATGAGAAAAATTAAAGAATGCCTAAAGTAATGAAGAAACATACCATGATCACAGATTGAAAGACTCAATATTGTTAGGATGTAATTCTCCCCAAATCGATCTACAGATTCAGTATAATCGCAATTGAAATCCAAGCAAGCTTTTTCTTTTTACAGTTTTACTTCTTCCTTTCCAATATTAAAAAAAAAATTTTAATTATACTTTAAGTTCTGTAATACACATGCAGAACGTGCAGGTTTGTTACATAGGTATACGCATGCCATGATGGTCTGCTGCACCCATCAACCTGTCACCCACATTAGATATTTCTCCTAATGCTATCCTTCCCCTAGTCCCCCATCCCCCAACAGGCCCCGGTGTGTGATATCCCCCTCCCTGTGTCCATGTGTTCTCATTGTTCAACTCCTGCTTATGAGTGAGAACATCCAAGCAAACTTTTTTAAAAATAGAAAGTAACAACCTGATTGTAAAATGTATATGAAAACACAAAAGATCTACACTAGCTAAAACAATTTTGAAAAAGAACAAAGTTGGATAACTTACACTATACAATTTCAATACTTAACTAAAAAGCGACAATTTTTGGAATTGGCCAATGTACAATCATATAGTACAATGGAAGAGCATATGGAAAGTCTACATATAGACACATATAGGTCAATTGATTGTTGGCACAAGTGCCAAGATAATTCTATGGGAAAGAATAGTCTTTTCAACTAGTTATGCTGGGACTATTGGATATCCATGTAGAAGAAAAGAACCTCAAATCTTATTTCACCTATACACAAGATTGAATCCAATGGATCATAAACCTAAATGTAAGCAGTAAAACTTTGTTTAGAAGAAAACAAAGAAAAAATCTTCATGACTGTGGGTTAGGCAACAATTTCATAGAGGAGACACAGAAAGCACTAACCAACTGGACATTATCAAAATTCAAATTTTTGCTCCACAAAAGAGAAGCAAAATTTAGTTTCTATTAAGAATGTAAAAAGGTAAGTCACAGACTGGGGAAAAATACCTGCCCTATTTGCAAAAAATAGCAATGGTCAAAATATGTGAACATACACGTAATAAAGAAAGATATATGTTTGACCAAATGTGCATGACATGGTGCTCAACATCATTAGTTGTCAGAGAAATGCAATTAAAGCACAATTGTATGCCTCTTAGTAGAATGGTGAACATTAGAAAGACTGATGATTCCAGTTGTATGGGAAGATGTGGGACTGGAACTCTCATGCCTTGTTGCTGTCTTTGTTTAGTGTTGCTATAACAGAATACCTGAATATTCTGGGTATTTACTTTAAAAAGAGGTTTACTTAGCTTATGATTGTGGTAGCTAGAAGATTCAAGATTGGGCAGCTGCATCTGGTGAAGGCCTCATGTTGCTTCAACTCATGATGGGAAGCAGAGGGGGTGTGTACAAAGATCACATTGTGAGAGAGGATGAAAGAGAGAAACCGAGGAAGCCAAACTCATTTTTAACAACTTGCTCTCATGGGAACTAATCCATTCTCTCAGAGCAAGAACTCCATCACCTCTTAGGAGGGCCTTACTCTATTCATGAGGGATCCATCTCCATCACCCAACACCTTCCACTAGCCTACCTCCTAACACCACCACATTGGGAATAAAATCTCAACATGCATTTTGGTGGGGACAGACCACATCCAAACCATTGCAGTTGGTGGAAATGTAAAATGTACAAGCACTTTGGAAAACAGATTGGCAGTTTCTTATACAGTTAAACATATATTTACCATATGACTCTACAATTACACTAAAAAAGAATTACACCACAGAAATAATGAGTCCACAAAAAATATTCATAGCAGCTTTATGCATAGTAGCCAAAAAATGAAACAACCCAAGAGTTCAACAACAGATTAATGGATAAACAAATTGTGCTACCTTTATTTACATAATTGAACACTACTTTCCTATAAAATAAACCATGGATACCTGAAAAATGTAGCTAAATCTCAAATACATTATTCTAGTGAAAGAAGTCAGACCCCCAAATTATAAATGGTTTGATTCAACTTACATGAAATTCTAGTTATAGAAAGGGAAACAGTGGTGGCTTGTGGTGTCAGATAAGGAGGACTGACTTCAAAAAAGCACCAGAGAGACTTTTGGAGTGACAAAAATGTTCTGTATTATGGTTACAGTGATGATTATATGAGTGAATGAATTTGTCAAAATTCATTTGTACACTTAAAATGGGTATGTATTGTTGTATACAACTTATAAATCAATAAAAAATCTTAAATTGCTGTACCAATATTGTTTTTGTTATATCAAAACCTGTAAGAGTGGACCTCTTTCTCTAGAAGTTATCACATGCCATCAAACTTTTGCTTGGATTTGTTGAATGCTTATTCTGTGTCAGGCGCCATGCAAAGTATTTTGTATGCAACTCTCATTTAATCATCACAACAATCCTCTGGTATTTCTCCATTTTATGATGAGGAGACTGACGCACAGAGACAATAAGAATATTATCCACTTTGGGAGGTCCAGGTGGGAGGATGGCTTGAGGCCAGGTATTTGAGACCAGCCTGGGCAACATAGCAAGGACCCAACTCTACAAAAAACAAAACAAAATTATCCACATTATCCAATGTCTAATTAGCACTGTGATATTAACAAGTGGTAGAGCTAGGATTCAAGCATGAGTTTGCTACACTCCACCACCCACATCCTCTCATCAACATGCTAGGTTGCCTCCTTAGCACTGGTATCTTTCTTAATATAGCTCTTGGAGTTTCACTCACAAAGTCTAAGAGAATCACCTCCATTGTTAAAAAACTAGAAATCATAGTCTAGCATTTGAAGGAGAATTTAGTTGTGAAGAGACAGCTGACCAAGGAGACCCAACTTGGTTCTTACTGAATATATGTTTAAAACAACCTGGTACATAGGAGGCACTGTTGTTGTTGTTGTTATATTATTTTACCTACCCTGGGATTCTCTTCTGCCTGCTACCACTACTATATTGGCACCCGAGGTCTGCTGATCTCCTTTAATGCTCTGGCCTTGGTCCATAGAAAGACTCTTCCTTATTTTCCCCTTAGCAAAACTGAAATTGCTGGAACTTAAAAAAAAAAACAACTTTAATGCTCCACCAGGAGTACAAAAGGCAAAAACAAGAAAAAGAAAATGCATAATTAGGATAAAAGCCATCTGGCTTACAAAATATATGTTTCTGAATTTAGCATTTATTCATTAAACATTTACTAATAGTGTACTATGAAAAAAAGCAATGTGTAAGACAACATGTATGCTGCACTACCATTTCTGTGAAAAGGGAAGAGAAAGACAAAGTCATCTAAATGAACATGTATCTTGTGTTTGCCTTTGTGAGGGAGCACATGTGAGTCAAGGTGATGAACACTGTGAGTGACTCAACCACATCCATATTACACAAATGCATTTGGAAAATGGACTTTTTATGCAGGGATGGCTCTGATTGTTACAAGTATCATTGCTTTCCCTTGACAGTGATTTGTTAAAGAACAGATAGATATGTGACCCAATTCTGTCCAGTGAAATGAGAGGGGAGCAGAGGAGAGGTTTGCTGGAAGCTTCTAGAATTTGCTTTCTCACTCTAAGGAGAAATTCACAGAAAGTCAGTTTTTGTCTCTCCTGTTGGACACAAATAAGGAAGGATGAAGCCCAACTGTTTCCATTTTACAACTATGAAATAAATTAGCCTTAGGCTGAAGCCCAGGCAGTAGAGAGCAGAGTAGAAACATAGAAAGAATCTGTGTCCTTGATAATACTGTGAAGCTGCTAAATTGACTAACTCTGAACCCATCTCTCATCTCTAGTAAGTGAATGAATACATTTCCCTACCAGTCAGCTGTCAGGTTTCTATTACTTGCGGCTGAAAACAATTAGTGCAGATGGAGACTTACTTTTCTTCTTTTATGTTTCTGTATCTTCCTTTTTAAATTATATGCATGTATACCTATTTTCAAAAGATTTTAAGAGTTTATGTGGGTCGGGTATGGTGGCTCATGCCTGTAATCCTAGCACTTTGGGAGGCTAAGGCAGGTAGATCACAAAGTCAGGAGATAGAGACCATACTGGACAACATGGCAAAACCCTGTCTCTACTAAAATACAAAAATTTACCAGTCATGGTGGCGCATGCCTGTAGTCCCAGCTGCTTGGGAGGCTGAGTCAGGGGAATCACTTGAACCCCGGAGGTGGAGGTTGTAGTGAGCCAAGATCACGCCACTGTACTCCAGTCTGGTGACAGGGTGAGAAACTCCGTCTCAAAAAAAAAAAAAGTTTTGTGTTCCAGGCATTGGGAAAATAGAGACTATTTAAGAAAAGTCCCCTTTAATCTGTAGGGGTTTTTCTCAAGATACGCTTTTTTAAGATACTTGCTTCTTTCTCATCAGAAATCTCAACCATCCAAACTCCTTCAGGAAGATGTAGATTTACTCTTTAAAATGAATATGGGTTGAACTATATGAAATTGCCATTTTTCATACCAAATATTGGTAATTTCACAATATAAATCACTATCATTGTATTCAGGTAGAAGAAATTCACCTGTTACAACCATGGGCAGCAGTTCTCCCTGCCAATCCTCTTGGCCACTGAACTTTTCCTTTGGTCTTTCCCCAACTGCAGTTTATTTTAATCCTTTTTACCCCTAGATCGCAGAGAATTGATGGAAAAAGACAAGAACCCTGCAGCTCAGATCACTATACATTCATGCTGTCTAACCCTGTTTTTGTTTCCTCTATTACCTGTCATTTCCTCTATTTGCTATTTCATGCTTCCTGCTTCCAGAGAAAGCCAAATCTTCCCACCAGGGGTATGCTTATGCCCCATCATATACAAATTGCAGCTCTGTCTCTAACTTTCAGCATCCCTCCTCTTTCCCAAAGATGCTGTCCCAGACCCTGCCCTCTCAATTGTCTGATGTTGGAGCAGCAGATAAAGCAAATAGAAAACACTAATATATCATAATGTATAGTATTAGTTAGCTATTGGCGCATGACAAATTACCCCCAAAAGGTAGTGGCTTAAAACAATAACCAGTGATTATCCCAGTTTCTGTGGGTCAAGAAATCAGAAGTGGCTCACCTAGGTGGTTTCTGGCTCAGGGTTTATGGCATGGCAGTCATGATGCTGGCTAAGGCTGCAGTCATCTGAAGGCGTGGAAGGGGCTAAAGTTCTGCTTCCACGATGGCTCACTCACATGCATGGCAAGTTGGCACCGAATGTTGGTGACAGAGCCCAGTTGTTCGCCATGTAGTCTTTTTCACCATAAGGCTAAGTGAGTGTCCTTATGACATGGCAGCTGACTTTCCCAAAATGAGTGATCCAAGATACAGCAAAGAGCAAGGTAGAAAACACAAGGTCTTTCATGACCTCACCTTAGAAAATCATACTGCATCATTTCTACAATATCCTATTGGTTATCATACTAGCTCTATTCAATGCAGGAGGTGACTGGGGTGGGGGTGTGAATACCAGAAGGCAAGATCACTGGAAACTATCATGGAGGCTGACCATCACAGATTATTATTATTATCTCCATTTTACATATGAGAAAACTGATGCCCATTGGGTCTGTAACACATGTCAAAGTCACACATCAACAAAACAGTGGTAGAGGCTGATCTGACTCTTAAACCCATACACTTGCTACTGTCATCCTGCCTCTGGTGTGGAGGTGTACTATCCTGGAATGACTTTGAACTGTTATGTCACTGTTAAACTATTATTTAGTTTTTTTGCCTAACCATATTTTATAATTTTTCATTTTTCTTACAAGGCTGTGCATATGGTAGACATTCAGTAAACAGTTATTTCTACCCAATAAGTCAACTTAGAAAAATGGAAGGGTTGACACCCTTATAAAGGTTTGATGTGGCTAATGTTGTCCAATGATATTCTAGTTTCAGTAAGAGCAAATTCATGATAATAATCATTAAGGGAGCTAGAAGGATAACTGGATATGAATCAGATTGGCCCAAGCAGGAGGGTTGGGGAGAAAAAAAGAGGCCAATTTCATCAATTCTTTTTAGGGTTAACCCCAAATTGGATCCCAAACTGGATCTGATCACCTTTCTCTCTGATTCTTCTTATTGTCATCCTCCTCAATCAGATGAAATTTCCTAATAGAAAGGGGTTGAATTTAAATGTATTATCAATTCATTCTCTGGTCCTATGCAACAACAGGGTCTACATTGGTTATCTGGATTTAAATATTATTTCTTTTAATTTGTTAATATTTAGATAAATATATATATAATGTAGGCACACTATTTATTGATACAAATCTTAGAATCTTTAATAAGCTAATCTCTCAGAGAAAAACACATTAATATACTGATGTATTTTCTTCTAAAACAAAACACTGAATATTTTTATATAATTAAGATGATGCTAAAAATAGAACTTTATCCTTTTCTACAACTTAACATTTTTACATTATTGAAAATCCTTCAAGAACATTACTTGATTCATTGATTATTTCTGATTACATATTACTAAGACCTCTTTGCAAAGAATTTGAAAATTTCTGAGAAATATAATGAGAAAAATAAAACTCACTCATAAACTCACCAGATAGCAACTACCAATATTTTCATATATTCACTTCTAGAGTTTTTGTATGCATACTTACACATATAGAGATGTATTTGTAAAAACAAAAGTGGTAGTTTGTTTTATAATCACCTTTTTACTTAAAAGTATATCAGAATATCTTTCCGTATTAATGCATACAAGCCTTCATTACATTTTTTAATGACTGTTACTACCCATAATATCTAGATTATTTCTACATTTTATTTTTATAAATAACTCTGTGGCCAATGACCTAGCACATACATCTTTCACTGCTTATTTCCTTTGAATAAATTCCTGGAAATGGGACTGGTGGATGTCACAGGAATTTGAGACAAATCTTCATATTTTGGCTCCTTCCCCCTACGTTTCCTTAGTACTTTATAATAATTCCCTCTACATTTTGGGAGTGTTATAGAAATTCTATTTGTGTGGATTGCTATGTGTGAAGATTATGAAGTAGAAATATATCTATTAGGGTCTTTTTGTTGTTATTGTTTTGTTTTGGAATGAAGTGACAGACATAGATACTGGCTCAAGCCAGTAAAGCAAATATTCATTACAAGGGTCTGAGAAGCTTACACAGGAAGGGCTGAACAATCAGGCCACAGATAGAAAAACCACCCCTTCAGGCATTACCAATAGCAGGAGTCAGCTTTATTTCCCAGCTTCCTGACACTCTGTGGCAAAGTCTGGTTGGCCTGGCTTGGATTGTGTACCCACCTTCTGGCTAGTGAGTGTGTGTGTGCACCTTGACTGACCCACCAAAATCCCAAGGCACAGCATACTTAATTTCCAAAAGGGGTAAGAGTCTTAGCTTAGGCTACCATAACAAAATGCCATAAACTGGTGGCTTATAGACAACAGAAATTTATTTCTCACAGTTCCAGAGGCTGGAAGTTTGAGATCAAGGTACCAGTATGGTTGGGCTCTAGTAAGGGTCCTCTTCCAGGCTGTAGACTGCCAACTTCTTCATGTACATTCCCATGCTGAAAGAGGGATAGCTAGCTCTCTGGCCTCTTATAAGGGCTCCATCCTCATGACCTAATCATGCCCCAAAGGCCTTACCTCCAAATACCATCAAACTGAAATTAGCATTTAAATATATGAATTTGGGAGAGGGGGTCACTAGCATTCAGTCCATTGCAATAGGCAAAAGCCACTATGAGTTCTACCAGGATGCTATTTGTATTATTAGGTTGGTGCAAAAGTAACTGTGGTTTTGCCATTAATTTTGCACCAACTTAATAGAATATGTGTATAAAATAAAGTTATAAATTGTTGTCTGTAAGCTGATTTAAATGATGACAGAGAAGACATTTGGTAACTGTTTCAATTTTAAAGCATAAGTTGGGCTCAGATAATGCTCAGAGGGAAATTATCTTTAAAACTAAGTAAAAGTCTTCTATTAAAATAGGTGGCCCAGAATCAGCTACCTGCTATATGGTTCCATGGAGCAGATGTGGAGGACAGGATCCCCACCTGGGTAAAAGGCCAGCAGCTAAAATAAACAGATAGTTCAAATTTCCAGCTGCCAAGGTGCTATGTTAAGGCTACAGTGAATCAAAACCCTGAGCAAGCCAGTCCAGGATGGTAGTTCAGAGAACTCTCCACTTTGGTATTCCACAAAGGATATCCTCCCTGCCATCCATTCATTTATAACTACCTTCATCTGCCGTCCTTAGAACTCCTTCTTTCATCGCTGTGCAAGGGCCATATTCTCTTCTTCCTTTTCTCCCCCTATCTTTCATGTTTTAGAGTCCAGTGGATAGCAGGAGAGCTCTCTAACAAACCAAGTTGCAGGTCTGATTCTCTAGAAGCTGATGCAAAAATGGAGTTTGAGGTACAAAATATGTATTAGGCATCAAACCTGTGAAAGGAAGGGATGGGCAGAGAGAAAACATGAACCATGATGTGGACTCAATAAAGCCTGAGCCAATCCAATGCGGAGCTCTGGAGCAAATATTGCCCATCAGTTGCCCCCTTCTAGCAGAAGTGGCCATATCATTGCACCTTGGCTCAGTCACTGGATGTGGGCTACTTCTGAAAGCTGTGACTTGGTGAGGGCCATCTCTCTACAGTTGAGGCAGACCCTGTAAAAGCTGACAGCTGAGACTGTGCTCACTGCACTCCCAGCAACTAGACAGTAAATTCTACTTTGAAGGGGATTTATACTGCAGATATCTGTTTTCTATAAGCCACAGGTCCTTTTCATATTTTTCCTGTTTCAAAGCTTTTTTAAAATTGACTATCTTTTTTTTTTTTTGAAATAGAGTCTCACTCTGTCTCCCAGGAGGGAGTACAGTGGCACGATCTCGGCTCACTGCAACCTCTGTCTCCCAGGTTCAAGCGATTCTCTTGTCTCAGCCTCCCTAGTAGTTGGCATTACGGGCATGTGCCACCACACCTGGCTTATTTTTCTATTTTTAGTAGAAACAGGGTTTCGCCATATTGGCCAGGCTGGTCTTGAACTCCTGACCTCAGGTGGTACACCCACCTTAGCCTCCCAAAGTGCTTTGATTACAGGCGTGAGCCACTGTTCCTATCTTAAAATTGACTATCATTTTAAATAACATTTTATACTTAAAAATTTTAGATTTACAGAAAAGTTTTAAAGATGGTATATATAGTTTCCATATAACCCATACTCCTGTTTCCCTATTATTAACATCTAAAATTAGTATGGCACATTTATTACAATTAACGAACCAGTGTTGATATATTATTATTAACCAATAACTGTTGAGATTTCCTTCATTTTTAGCCTAATATCATTTTCCATTTCCAGGATGCCATATACAGGGGAGCCTATAATGTTTAGTTGTCATGTCTCCTTGGGCCCCTCCTGGCTGAGACAGTTTCTCAGGTTTTCTTTGCTTTTGGTCAGGTATTTTGTAGAAAGTCTCTCATTTTGGATTTGTCTGATGTTTCCTCATAATTAGACTAAGTTTATGGGTGTGTGATAGGAAGATCATAGAGACAATGTGACATTATCACATCATATCAAGGGTATATGCTATCAACATGACTCATCACTGTGGATGTTGACTTTGATGACCTGGCTCAACTAAGGTGTGTCAGGTTTCTCCCCTGTAAAGTTTCCTCATTTCCATACAGTGCTCCCTGGAAGAGGTCACAATGAGCAGCCCACACTAAATCAATGAGAATTGTGCTCCACCTTTTTGAAAGTGGAGCATATATAAAAATTATTTGGTATTCTCCTGCATCATGGGAGATTTGTCCATTCTTCCCACTTATTTATTAAGAATTGTTCAATCATTTATTTATATCAGTATAGACTCATGGATATTTATTTTCTGCTTTGGGCTATGATCCAATACCACTTTACTTATTTTGTTGCTCAAATTGTTCCACCTTTGGCCCTTAGAAGCTCTTTCAGTTGGCACTGTCGTCCCTTTGACATACCCCCATCACTGTGGGTTTGCTTCTTTACTTGTTTTGAGCACTTCATTACTTTCTAGCTCTGCAAAATGCTCCAGGTTTATTCTGTACATCCCCTGTCTCAGTCCTAGAGTCTGCCATTTCTCTCAGGCTCTCTAGTTACTTTTATTGAAGATTGGTATTAGAAACCAAGATCTGGGCACTAAGTTTGCTCATTGCTACAGGGATGTGGTTGCTTCTAGGCCTTCTCAGCTGTCAGAGGAAGAAAATATATGTGTATACCAACCTGTGTATAAGCATTTATCTATAAATATTTCTATGTACATCAACTTTTCATATCTGTGGGTTCCACATGTGTTGATTCAACCAAGCATGGATCAAAAATATTCAGAAGGAAGTTGGGCACAGTGACTCATGCCTGTAATCCCAGCACTTTGGAAGGCAGAGACAGGAGAATCCCTTGAGCTCAGGAGTTTGAGACCAGCCTGGGCAACACAGCATGACCCCATCTCTACAAATACTTTTTTTTTTAAAATTAGCTGAGCACAGTGGTATATGTCTGTTGTTCTAGCTACTTGGGAGGTTGAGGTTAGGGAATTGCTTGAACCCAAGCAACTGAGGCTGCAGTGAGCCATAATCATGCCACTGCATCCCAGCCTGGGCAACAGAGTGATACCCAATCTCAAAACAAAAAAAGAGAAAAAGAAAAAGAAAGAAAGAAAGAAAGAGAAAGAAAATGTTCAGAAAGAATAAAAAGAATGATATGTCTGTGCTGAACATGTAGACATTTTTCTTGTCATTATTCCCTAAACAATACAGTATGACAACTATTTACATAGCATTTACATTGTGTTAGGTATTATAAGTAATTTGGGATGATTTAAAGCATACAGAAG
>PVKP010020410.1:0-40817 GCA_004027715.1 Plecturocebus donacophilus
CAGTATCAGCCATTCCAAAAACATACCAAAAGGTAAAGAGCATCACCATAATGAAGAATCTACATCAACTAATAGGCAAAACAGCCAGCTAGCATTACCAGAAGCTGCAATTTTCGTCTCTGATAAAACAGACTTTAAAACAACAAAGAACATAAGAAACAAAGAGGGACATTACATGGTGGTGAAAGGATCAATGCAATAAGAAAAGCTAATGATCCTAAATATATACACACCAAATACAGGAGCACCCAGATACATAGGGCAAGTTCTTAATGACTTACAAAGAGACTTAGACTCCCACACAACAATAGTGGGAGACTTTAACATTACACTGTCAATATCAGACAGATCAACGAGATAGAAAATTAACAAGGATATCCAGGACTTGAACTCAGACCTGGAACAAGTAAACTTAACAAATATTTACAGAACTCTCCTCCCCAAATCCACAAAACATACATTTTTCTTAGTATCACATTACACCTATTTTAAAAGTGACCACATAATTGGAAGTAAATCACTCCTCAGCAATTGCATAGCATCTCACAGGTTTAAATAAAATATTGGTTGGCTGCTTGTTTGTTATTTTCATCCCTTATTCCTTCCTGTCTCCACTGTTAAGCACAATTATTGGCATAAAAGAGGTTTTTAATACCCATTTTTACACTGCATTCTAGCCTGGGCAATAAAACAAGAATCCCATTCTCTCTCCCTCTTTCTCTTCCTCTTTCTCTCTTTCATTCTTTTTTTTCTTTTTGCTCTTTCTTTCTCCTTTTCTCTCTTTTTCTTTCTTTCAAAATAAAAATAAATAAAATAAAAAAGAAATTTGCTTAGTAAAACATAGACATCTTTCTATATCAATGATAAGATATCTATATCATTTTAATGCCTATATAATGCTCTGTTCTCCTGGCATGTACAATTTATTTTACCAAACCCCTATTATTGAATATTGAAGTTATTTTTAATATTTTGATAATATAAAACAAAGCTGTGATTAATCTCATTGTGCCTACATTTTTGTATACTTTTCCTGTTTACTTAAGATGTTAGAAATTGCTGGGTCAAAGTGTAATTACATTTATTTGTTTATGCATTTACAAAGTTCCCTCCAGAAAAGCTGAACCAATTTACACTTTTACAAGTTGCTTCGGTTTCTTCCTCTAGGTATAAACCTTTTCCTTCCATAGCCTTTCCTGAAAGACTTACTTTCTTCCTTTATGATGGTGGGTAGGGAACCATTTTGCATCTCTTCCTGCAATTTTGAGATCTCTAGCTGCTACCTCTGCCACTGCAGGAGTCCTTGGACGTCTCCTGAGAGGCTGATTCCAGCCATGCCTGTCCCCAGAGGGGTAGCCTGAATATGGTTTTCCTTCCTTGGTGTCTTGGCAATGCCAGCTATTTTGGTTCTCTAAAAGGGCCACTTCCTGTTTCATTCTCTTGTGGGTAGGGCTGAACCACTGTCACATGTCAAATATGGGATGACTTTGGAGGCTGGACATACAGTGGAATCCCAGGTGACTAACAGGAATATGCTTGTAAGGAACTGTGTCATTGGCCCTTGTCTCCCTCAGAGTGGCAGTGAGCAGAGTATTCAGTCATTGTTTCTGTGCAGGTGGCTGCCTTACTGTTGGGGAAGTTCCAGGGTCTGATTGAGAAGTTTTATGTCATTGATTGTCGCTATCCATATGAGTACCTGGGAGGACACATCCAGGTGAGACCACATTCTGGCCATTAGTAGGGGAGGGCTGGAGATAGCTCTTTATTGAGAAGAGTCTGTGAACAAAGGGGCCTATGAACTCTAGAATCGGGACAAATATTACATATTTGAAGCACATCAAGGCTGAGGTCCTCTTTGTTTTAATTCTGTATACCTTAAGCAGCTTACTTTCCCTTTCTCTCTTAGACCAATATCCCTCTTTTCTGTAGGAGCCAAGGGCTCCTACCTAGAAATAAAAGCATTAATCCAAGGACTGAAGCACTTTGCAAACACTATTCATGAACATTCCTCGCAGTGATCCCTGTTCTTCCAGTGGTTCAGTTCTGTGAACATTTATTGAGCATCTACTACATACCAACCTCTATGGCAGGCGTTCAGGGTATGTACAGAGATATACTTAGACCCCTGCCCTAAAGATGCTTATAGTCCAGCTTTTCTGGTCCAAATATCCCAGGTTGGTATCCCAGTCATTTCTAAGTAATGGCACTGTCCATAAGCCCTTAAGGAAATGCTTATTAAAATTATTTTTCTACAGGGAGCCTTAAACTTGTATAGTCAGGAAGAACTGTTTAACTTCTTTCTAAAGAAGCCCATTGTCCCTTTGGACACCCGGAAGAGAATAATCATCGTGTTCCACTGTGAATTCTCCTCAGAGAGGGGCCCCCAAATGTAAGTGTCTAAATGGGGTAGGGCAGGTGATGGAAATGGATTTTGGGTTGGACTTCCCAGACCAGTTCAGACAGAGACTGACTGGATTCTATAGTTTGAAGAATGTTAGGGAGGTTGAAGGAAGACATTCTAAAATTCAAAAGTTTGGGGCAATAAAGGAAAAGGGATTGAGAATGAGGCCACAGAAGAAGAAAGGAGGAAGGGTGGTGCTACTTGGACCTTGTTTTGCAAACACAGTGAGATTGGAAGGTCCTGTTTGGGGTTAGCAGGATCCCAGTGAATGGCCACTGGAATCCTGACCTTCTTTCTTTTCACTCACCCATCTCTGGGTTCTCTCTAAAGGTGCCGTTCTCTGCGAGAAGAGGACAGGTCTCTGAACGAGTATCCTGCATTGTACTACCCAGAGCTATATATCCTTAAAGGTGGCTACAGAGACTTCTTTCCAGAATATACGGTAAAGGGTGTGACATGCTGGAGGAGCCAACTTTAGCACCCAATTCCCAGGGCCTGCAAAGCCCTCAGAGAAGAAACTGCTGCTCCTCCTTAACCACTGCCAGCAGCAGCATCTCTATTATCCTTCGTAGGCCGAGTTCAGGAGCCTAGAGATCCCTTACTCTGTCCCTTACCTTTCAGGAGCTGTGTGAACCACAGAGCTATTGCCCTATGCATCACCAGGACCACAAGGCTGAGTTGCTGAGGTGTCGAAGCCAGAGCAAAATGCAGGAAGGGGAGCGGCAGCTGCGAGAGCAAATTGCCCTTCTGGTAAAGGACATGAGCCCATGATAACAGACCAGCACTGGCTGCTAACAGGTCATCTAAAGACACTGCAGAAACCCTGAGCAGAAAGAGGCCTTCTATAGAAGATGGCCAAATCCAAGATTGTTAAAAGATGTCTGTAAATCAACAGGCTGCCAACCTGTTGAAATGCCAGGCCTGGGAATGGATTAGGTTTCAGCTTTGCTGACTCTGGTGGCAGAGTCCTGGAGCTGGCTCTATAAGGCAGCCTTGAGTTGCGTAGAGATTTGTATTGGTTCAGGGAACTCTGGCATTCCTCTTCCAAACTCCTCATGTCTTCTCACAAGCCAGCCAACTCTTTCTTTCTCTGGGCTTCTGGATATTCAAAAGAGTTATCTGCCTTCTTTCTTTGTATTTTCCTTCATTGTTTCCCCCTCTCCCTTTTTTAAAAATGGAAAAATAAACACTGCACAGTGAGAGATGTGATTGTGAGCCTAGCCTGCTCCTAGAAGAGCTGTATATGGAGATCACCAAGTTAGACTCCTTCAGACATACCATCTTTATTCATAGCTGGGGCCAAAATGCTTTTCTCCAAACCAGTAATTCTTAGGCTGGGCGTGGTGGCTCATACCTGTAATCCTAACACTTTGGGAGGCCGAGGCAGGCGGATCACGTGAGATCATGAGTTCAAGGCCAGCCTGGCCAACATGGTGAGACTCTCATCTCTACTAAAAATACAAACATTAGCTGGGCATGGTGGCATGTGCCTGTAGTCCCTGCTACTCAAAAAGCTGAGGTAGGAGAATCACTTGAACTCAGGAGGTGAAGGTTGCAGTGAGCTGAGATCACGCCGTTGCACTCCAGCCTGGACGACAGAGCAAGACTGTCTCAAAACAAAACAAAACAAAAAACCAGTAATTCTCAAAGTTTGGAGCCTGGACCATCAGCATCATCTGAACTTGTTTGAAATACAGATGTCTGGATGTATGGGCAATCTGGTTGCGACACCTGTCACCCCATTGATCACCAGGGTCCAGGGTTGAAATATAGATGTTCAGGCCTCACCTCAGGCCTCTTAAATCAGAACTTCTAAGATTAGGGCTCAGAAATCTGGGTTTTAAAAATCTTCCTTTTCAGTTGATTCAAATACATGTTAAGTCTTAAGAACCAGTGCTCTGGTTATCCCAGCACTTTGGGAGGCCAAAGTGGGTAGATCACTTGAGGTCAGAAGTTTGAGACCAGCCTGGTAAAATCCTATCTCTACTAAAAAAAAAAAACAAATGCAAAAATTAACCAGGCATGGTAGCACATACCTGTAATCCCAGCTACTAGGGTGGCTGAGGTAGGAGAATCACTTGAGCTTGCGAGGTAGTGATTGCAGTGAGCAAAATCCACTGCACTCCAGCCTGGGCAACAGAGTAAGATTCCATCTCAAAAGAAAAAAAAGAACCAATGCTCTGGAATTAAGGTAAGCCTTTCAAACTGTTTTCTTCAGCAATGTCCTAGGCTTTACTTTTCTAGATCATTCCATGGTATGAGTTACTAAAAGTGTCCCACAGACTCAGCAGCATGTGGTATCTAGGCATTCTCTAAGGCAGATGACAGATCTCAGTTGGGCTCAAAGGTTCCCTGTCGGCAGTGGCTCATGCCTGTAATCCCAGCACTTTGGGAGGATGAGGCTGTCAGGAGTTTGAGACCACCCTGGTTAACATGACAAAACTCCATCTCTTTTAAATATACAAAAATTAGTTGGGCCTGGTGGCGGGCGTCTGTAATCCCAGCTACTCGGGAGACTGAGGCAGGAGAATCCCTTGATCTTGGGAGGCAGAGGTTGCGGTAAGCAAGATTACACCACTGAACTCCAGCCTGGGCAGCAGAGTGAGACTCCATCTCAAAAAAAAAAAAAAAAAAAAAAAAAGTTCCATATATATGGCTTCAGGGGGATTTTGACTTTTAAGTCTTTTCTCCACTCCATTTCACATCTCACAAAGGCAAGTTGTAGGATTTAGAATGGTTCAAGTAGAGATTCGTGATATGTGAAGATAGGAATAAAACAAAGCAAGATCTGTTAGACTGCAGGAAGATTTTTCTTTTTCTTTCTTTCTTTTTATTTTTATAAGATGGGGCTTCACCATGATGGCCAGGCTGGTCTTGAACTCATGACCTCAGGTGATCCACCCACCTCGGTCTCCCAAAGTGCTAGGATTACAGGCGTCAGCCACCAGGAAGATTTTTAAACTGTATTCTTCAGCAGTATCCCAGGGTTTCCTTTCTTGGCACTTTTTAGTATGAATAGGCTTTTATCTGCAGTGAGGTGTGGCCCTACTTGGTCTTGGGTGGCAGTGGAATTGACTGAACATTGTATTAACCTAGTAGTACTGATAGCCCAGGACTGAAAGGGACAAAGCCCTCTACAGCCTAGGCTGAGATAGAATAAAGACAAATATACTATCTTCCCAGGTTTTGGAACAGAGAGACTTTTTTGCAGAGAGACTTTTTTAAAGTGAGTGGGAGGGAAGGGGAGTTGTAGCCATAGGGCAGCCCACGCACGTGCCTGAGTGGCTGGACTGGTTTTTTAATTTTTTTATTTGGCTAGGTTTGCACATGCTCTTGCCCTAGAGTGCTGCATGCATGCTTCACAGCAGAGGGCACTGCTGTATTCTCCAAGCCATTCGGCTGAAGCCTGTAGCATCCACTCCTAGCTACTGCCTGTCTAAAAAAGGAAACTGCCTCCGTGGCCTTCTCCCTAAACCCTTGTGCTCACAGCCCAGAAGGTCTTGGGAAAAGAGAAAAGCTCCTGCTACATTAGGTGGAGATGGCCAAAGGAAAGATGCTGCTCCTCCGCCCCACCCACACATGCCCCTGTAGGAATTCCAAGTTCCAACATGGGAAGAGATTGATGTACATGTGCCCACGTGTTGGTAGTCTTAAGTGGAAATTGTGAGTTGTAAAACAAAAAACTAAGGCTTAATTATCTTCTTTATGGAAAACTATTTTCCCCAAAGTCAACATTTTTTGGTATGATTGTTTAGAGACGTGGTCTCGCTATGTTGCCCAGGCTGGAGTGCAGTGGCTATTCACAAGCGCGATCCCACTACTGATCAGCACGGGAGTTTTGACCTGCTCCGTTTCCGACCTGGGCCATTTCACCCCTCCTTAGGCAACCTGGTGGTCCCCCGCTCCCGGGAGGTCACCATATTGATGCCGAACTTAGTGCGGTCACCCGATCTGCATAGCGCACTACAGCCCAGAACTCCTGGGCTCAAGTGATCCTTCCACGTCAGCCTGCCGAGTAGCTGGGACTACAGGCACGTGCCACTGAGCCTGGCGGTATGATTTCTTATAATACCCTCTCACTGTATAGGAACTATATGATTTGATTCATGTTATTTTCAGGAATAACAATAGCTGACATTTTTCAGGTGCTTACTACATACAAGACTATCTCTAAACTCATATATATACACACAGATTTAATTTCCACAACAAGCCCATAAGACAGGTACTCATTATTATGTGCATTTCTTTATGAAGATAAATTGAGGAACAGAGGGATTAAGTAACTTTTTTTTTTTTTTTTTTTTTTTTTTTCTCGAGATAGGGTCTCACTTGTTGCCAAGGCTGGAGTGCAATGGCATGGTCTCAGCTCACTGCAACCTCCATCTCCCAGACTCAGGCAATCCTCTCACCTCTGCATCCTGAGTTGCTGGGATCACAGCCATGTGCCACCATGCCTGGATAATATAATTTTTGTATTTTTTTTCTAATTTTAATTATTATTATTTTTTTGAGATGAAGTCTCGATTTGGCTTACTACAGCTTCCACCTCCTGGGTTCAAGCGATTCTCCTGCCTCAGCCTCCCAAGTACTTGGGACTCCAGGCACATGCCACCACGCCTGGCTGATTTTTTGTATTCTTAGTAGAGAAGGGGTTTCATTGTATTAGCTGGAATGGTCTCTCTGACCTTGTGATTCACCTGCCACGGCCTCCCAAAGTGCCGGGATTATAGGTGTGAGCCACCATGCCTGGCCATTTTTTTTCTTTTTTTGTAGAGACAGGGTTTTGCCATGTTGCCTATGCTGGTCTCGAAATCCTGGGCTCAAGTAATTTGCTCACCTTGACCTCCCAAAGTGCTGAGATTACAGGCATGAGCCACTGCGCCCAGCCAAGTAACTTAAGATCACAAAGCTAATTAATGGTGGAGTAGGGATTTGACCCAAGATAGTATGGCTCCAGAGCCTGTCCACTTCATGGATTTTGCTGTTACCAAACCTTCATCAAAGAACAGTGTGCCAAGACAGGTGCAGTGGCTCACGTCTGTAATCCTAGCACTTTAAGAGGCCAAAGTGGGAGGATCCCTTAAGACCAGGAGTTTAAGACCAGCCTGGACAACATAGCATCTCTATAGAATAAGGATAAACTTAGCTGGGGCCGGGCACAGTGGCTGACGCCTGTAATCCCAGCACTTTGAGAGGCTGAGGCAGGTGGATCACGAGGTCAGGAGTTCAAAACCAGCCTGGCCAACATAATGAAACTCTGTCCCTACTAAAAATATTTTAAAAATTATCCGGGTATGGTGTCCCATGCCTGTAATTCCAGCTATTTGGGAGGCCGAGGCAGGAGAATTGCTTGAACCTGGGAGGCAGAGGTTGCCGTGAGCCGAGACCATGCCATTGCACTCCAGCCTGGGTGACAGAGACTCCGTTTCAAAAGAAAAAAAAGAATAAACTTAGCTGGGCATGATGGTATGCACTTGTAGCTACTTGGGAGGCTCAGGCAGGAGAGTGGCTTGAGCCCAGGAGGTTCATGTTGCATTGAGCTATGATCCAGCCACTGTACTCTAGCCTGGATAACAGCAAGACCCTGTCTAAAAAAAAAAAAGTATGCCTTTCCAGAATTGGCACTGCTTTTTTACTGTTTTGGGTGTTAAATCTAGAAGAGCCTCAGTGGTAAGTTCTTGAGAATTTGGGGCCATAAGGGTTGCTTGGACTTGCGAGATAAAGAGCAGGCATTAAAACCCCAGCCTAGAGACCTCAGTATGAGGCTGTGTAGGGGGTGTGCTCAGCATTGGTGCCCTTGCACTGACTGGTATTTATTCATCAGGAAGGCAACATTGAATAGAAATCTTTTGATCTAAAAACTGCTTCTTCAGGCCAGGTGCAGTGACTCATGCCTGTAATCCCAGCACTTTGGGAGGTCAAGGAGGGTGGATCACCTGACGTCAAGAGTTTGAGACCAGCCTGGGCAATATAGTGAGACCTCCAACTCTACAGAAAATTTAAGAAATTAGCCAAGCATAGTGGCATGTGTCTGTAGGCCCAGCTATTCAGGAGGCTGAGGTGGGAGGATCGCTTGAGCCTGGGAGGTGCAGGTTGCAGTGAGCTGAGACTGTACCACTGCACTCCAGCCTGGGTGACAGAGCGAGACTGTCTCAAAAAATATACATTTAAAAACTGTTGTTGATATTGCTTCTTGTCAATCTCAGCTCAGGACCTGGCTGACCTCTGACATACAGAAGGGAATATATTAGGCCATTCTTCCATTGCTATAAAGAAATAACTGAGACTGGGCTCACACCTGTAATCCTAACACTGGAAGACCAAAGCTGGAGGATCACTTGAGCCTGGGAGTTCAAGACCATCTGGGCAACATGGTGAAACCCTGTCTCTACAAAGAATTTTTTTTTGAGATGGAGTCTCGCTCTGTCACCAGGCTGGAGTGCAGTGGCATGATCTCGGCTTACCGCAGCCTCCACCTCCCAGGTTCAAGCTATTCCCCTCCTCAGCCTCTCAAGTAGCTGGGAGTATAGGCATGCACCACCAGGCCCAGCTAATTTTTTGTATTTTAGTAGAGACAGAGTTTCACCATGTTGGCCAGGATGCTCTCGATCTCCTGACCTCGTGATCCGCCTGCCTCAGCCTCCCAAAGTGCTGGGATTACAGTTGTGAGCCGCCGCGCCTGGCCAATTTTTTTTTTTAAGATGGAGTTTCACTCTCGTTACCCAGGCTGGAGTGCAATGGTACAATCTTGGCTTGCTGCAACCTCCGCCTCCCAAGTTCAAGCAATTCTCCTGCCTCAGCCTCCCGCGTAGCTGGGATTACAGGCACCTGCCACCATGCCTTGCTACATTTTTTGTATTTTTAGTAGAGATGGGATTTCACCATGTTGGTCAGGCTAGTCTCAAACTCCTGACTTCATATGATCAACCCGCCTCAGCCTCCCAAAATGCTGGGATTACAAGTGTGAGCCACTGTGCCTGGCCCTCTATGAAGAATTTTTAAAAATTAACCAGATGTGGCGGTGGGCATCTGTAGTCCTAGCAATTAGAGAGGCTGAAGTGGCAGAATCACTTGAGCACGTGAGGTTGAGGCTGTGGTGAGCCATGATTGCACCACTGCAATCCAGCCTGGGCAACAGAGTGAGAACTTATCTCAAAAAAAAAAGAAAAAAGAAAAACAGAAAGAAAGAAAGGAAAAATATATCTAAGACTGGGTAATTTTTTTTTTTTTTTTTGAGACAGGGTTTCACTCTGTCACCCAGGCTAGAGTACAGTGGCATGATTTTGGCTCACTGCAACCTCTGCCTTAGCCTCCCAAGTAGCTGGGACTACAGGCCCACAACACTATGCCCAGCTGACCACCATCGTTACCTGAGAGACTGAGCAATTTAAAAAGAAAAGAGGCTTAGTTAGCTCACGATTCTGCAGGCCTCCAGAAGCTTACAATCATGGCAGAAGGACAAGAAGCAGACATGTCACATGTTCAGAGCAGGAACAAGAGAGGGAGGGAGTGATGAGAGGAGGTGCCACACACTTTAAAATGACTAGATCTCTTGTGAACTCAGTGACAGCTCACTTATTCCCAAGAGGATGGCCCAAACCATTCATGAAGGATCCACCCCCAAGATCCAGGCACCTCCCACCAGGCCTCACCTCAAACATTAGGGATTACATTTCATCGTGAGATTTGGGTGGGAACAAATAACCATGGATATATCAAGATGGAATATTTCCCTTTCTTTATCAGGAGTATAAAGTAGGAGGCATGGGGGATTGTCTCCCCATTCTGTTCAGGCATAGGTTAAGGAAACACCAATTCCTTTAAACATATGCATCTGGAGTTGTCAATTCTGAGTATCACAGGTATTGAAATATGACACAGTCCCTGCCCTCAAGAAACTGACAAGATAGAAAAGTAGAAAATGGTTCTTTTTGTTTCCATCCCTATAAGCACTCTGGTCCGGTAGTATATTCAGCAAAAGGAACAAAATGTGCCTCTTTCGGCTCCAAATCAGAAGGTCAGGTAGTGAGGGCTGGCCAAGTTCACAGAATAATTAACTCCTGCATGCTAATTGGGGTGATACTTATTCAGTCCTTGCTATATGCCAGGTATAATGCTACACCTTTTTTTTCTTTTTTTTTGAGTCAGATTCTTACTCTGTCGCCCAGGCTGGAGTGCAATGGCACAATCTGGGCTCACTGCAACCTCCGCCTCCTGGGTTCAAGCAATTCTCCTGCCTCAGCCTCCCGAGTAGCAGAGATTACAGGCACCCGCCACCACGCCTGGCTATTTTTAGTAGAGACAGGGTTTCACCATATTGGCCAGGCTGGTCTTTTGGGCAGGCTGGTCTCAAACTCCTAACCTTGTGATCCGCCCTCCTCAGTCCCTCCCGGGCCGCATGAGCCACTGTGCCCGGTCTACACCTTCATTTAATACTATACTCATTTAATCCTTACAACTGTTATATGAAATAGATACTATTATCCTTAATTTTGTAGTTGAAGAAATGGAAGCACAGAAAAATTAAGTGACTTGCCCAAGGACACCCAGCTAGTGTCAGCATTTGAATCCAGGTAGTCTGTAAAGCTTGTGGTCTTAACTGTTTATTATACTGCTAACATCCTGGATTAGGATAGCAGCAGAAATTAAAGCTCAACAGAGAGAGGACTTGAGAGAAGGTAGAAACCAGGTAATCTGACCATAAGAAGAGAAAACTGAGATTACAAGTGAAAGTGGAATAAGATACAGGGTCTTTGGACATTTAAGCTGCAATCAGCGGATTATAAGGCCCTCCTAGGGTGGGATTTGTGTCTTAATCATTTTGCACCTAGCATAAACCTGCGCTCGTAATCAGTCTCAAAAGACATTATTGAATGATGGCTGAGTAACATCATCTTTGTAGAAAGGACTAGCTCATTTGTCATTGTCCACAAGGGGCAATGCTGCTTATCTAGCAGGTGTTGGCAGTCACAGAGGACATGGTTGGTGAAGAGGATGTGCTGCAGGGCTGTCAGTATTAGTCTTGGAGTCACATTTATTTGCAGAGGCTTCTCCAATCCTCATTTGTCAGGCTCTCTACCCCTGTACTCAGAAATATGCACCAGGCATCTCATTTTCTTCCATGGAAAGGCCCATCAGCTTGACCCTGTCCCTGCATTCTTGTTCTGTTCTGTGGGGACAGCACTGGAATAGACACTGAGTATCTATCAGAGTGGGCACCCTGAGCAAACGTCTTTTCCCAACCCCTTTTCCAGCCCGAAACTTGATTTGGCTTGGTGGCTGGAGGAGGGGGAGGGCAGAGGAGACACCCCTTGACCACCTGACATCTTTGTTGGTTCATGGGTCTCAGCCTTTTCCTAGCATCTCGACCAGCCTGAAATTGTTACATTTTGCTTTATAAATTTCTTTTTTAAAGTATTGTCAGTTTGAAACAACAACAACAACAACAACTATTGTCTGTATGTAAGAGCAGGTGTGAGAGAAAATGAGGTGCCTCGAGCATATTTCTTTCTGGCAATGGGGTGGAGGACCTGACATCATGAGGCCTTTAATTGTAGCTCCCCAGCTTCGTGTTCCCTAACCCTTCTGGGGAGGAGGGCTTGGGAAAGGCACATGGAGTAGGGTGGAGCTGGGGGAAAACAGGCCTTGTACAAAAGCTGAGTAGCCAGATGTTCACTTTTACAGCTCTTCTGTAAAACTGGCAGGGCAGATATAGATTGAAACGAAGGACAAACTCCATTTAAAGTGCATTACAGCTCAAGAACCAGCACCCCCTGGGCAGGAGAAGGGAGGGAAGGGCACAGAGGCCATATCAGTCTACTTCCTTATCTGGGGCCACGTCTCTCTCCTAGCTTTGCCAATGGTGATTTATACCCCCAGCTGGAATGACTCTCTTTCTGGCTGATTACATCGGCAAATGCACCCCAGAGGCCACAGCAGGATGGCCATATTCAGAAGCAGCAGCCAATAAATCTCAGAGGTTTATATTGCGATTCTCAGTACCCTCCCTGCTGGCCCTCTGCCAGGCTGGCTCTGGAAGTAAGGAGGGGGTCGAGTTAGACGGTTAGGGGATGAAACCCTCCACTTCCTTTCATCACCCTCTTCTCTTTCTTTCTATGCACTGCTTAGTTATTCTTCCAAGCCATTCTGCTTCTGGCTTTATCCTGGGATCTTGTGGGTATCAGGCCCAGGTCCAATAAATACCCTTATCCTTATGGGTAGACGTTTGTGTTCTGGACACAGATGTGTTTCTACTTAGTTGTTTCATCCTGATAGAGTAGCTTGCTCTCTGAAACTTTCATCGTGTGAAAAGGATGGGCTCCCAAATGGTCTCTCCAGACATCTTCCTCAGTGATCTTTGGTCCAAGGAAATCTCTTCTACTTAGTGGAGGGCTTCCACAATGTCTTGCTAGATGAAGTTGGCAGACAGCAGGTGAGCCACCTCAGGAAGAGCACCCCCTTCCACGCCAAGCCCTGTGGCTCCCTGGGCACCAGCCCTCCCTTGCCCCCACCCCTGCTGTCCTTTGGTCCAGCGCAGGAGGCCTGTGATGCAGACATGCGCTTCAGAGTTGCCGGGCGGCACCTAGGACCCTGTTGGGAGAGTGTGGTGGGAGAGATCTTTCCATCTTCCCGCATGACACCATCGGGGCTGAATGTTGTAATCTAATGCCCCAGGTATGCTCCCCCAGCAAAGCCATTCCACCTGTCTGCGACCCATCTTTGCAGACTCTTGAGCTTAATAGCCATCTTACCGTAGAAGACACGTAGGACGGGAAAAACGAGATCATAGATGTGCAGATTCTAAGAAAAACAAATACTAGGCCGGGCGCAGTGGCTCACGCCTGTAATCACAGCACTTTGGGAGGCCGAGGCGGGAGGATCACCTGAGGTTGGGAGTTCCAGACCAGCCTGACCAACATGGAGAAACCCCGTCTCTACTAAAAATACAAAAAATTAGCCAGGCGTGGTGGTTCATGCCTGTAATCCCAGCCAAACAGGAGGCGGAGGCAGGAGAATCGCTTGAACCCGGGAGGGGGAGGTTGCGGTGAGCCGAGATCACGCCATTGTTCTCTATCCAGCCTGGGCCACAAGAGCGAAACTCCGTCTCAAAAAAAGAATAAAAAAGAAATAAAATAAAAGGAAAAAAGGCCGGGCGCGGTGGCTCACGTTGTAATCCCAGCACTTTGGGAGGCAGAGGCGGGCGGATCACAAGGTCAAGAGACCGAGACCATCCTGGCCAACACGGTGAAACCCCGTCTCTACTAAAAATACAAAAAAATTACCCGGGCATGGTGGCACGTACCTGTGGTCCCAGCTACTCGGGAGGCTGAGGCGAAAGAATCGCTTGAACCCAGGAGGCGGAGGTTGCAGTGAGCTGAGGTCGCGCCACTGCACTCCAGCCTGGTGACAGAGCAAGACTCCGTCTCAAAAAAAGAAAGAAAAAAGAAAAGAAAAACACTAGAAATGCAAGTGCCCCTGTTCAAGTTTTGTTACAAAATCTCTTTTGTGGTGGTGTCTGTTCTTTGGTATGTGGGTGGGTGAGATCCGGAAAGTGAGAAAGGGTGCTTTTTTTGGAGAAATATTTGGTTCCCTGAGATGGCGAGTTTCCAGAGGCAGCTTCCACAAGGTCTTGCTAGGCGAAGTTGGCAGACAGCAGGTGGGCCGCCTCGGGAAGAGCACCCCCTGCCGCGCCAAGCCCAGCGGCTCCCTGGGCGCCGGCCCTCCCTCGCCCCCACCCGCGCCGTTCCGCGGTTCAGCGCAGGAGGCGCGTGGCGCGGACGCGCGCTTCGGAGTTGGAGGGCGGCGCCCAGGACCCTGGTGGGAGAGTGTGTGCGTCGCGCGGGAGGGCCGGAGGCGGGGGTGGGAGGCACCAGTGGAGGGAGCCCGGCTCGCAGAGCTCCAGCGGAGGAGCGAAGGGAGCGCGGACCCCGGCGCCCAATGTTCGCCATGGGGCGCCCCCGGAGCCCGCGACCGCTGCCGCCGGTATTCCTGATGTTGCTGCTGCTGCTGCTGCCGTCGCCGCTGCCTCTCGCAACCGGTGAGTGTCCGAGAGCGCACCGGCCGGGGCTGCAGGGGGAGGTGGAGGTGAGGAGAGGTGAAGCCCGGGGCCCCTGCCCGGCGAGGGCTCAGCCGCCTCCGGTGCATCCGACCCGAGCCAGGGGAACTGGGGCAGGAAGCCCAGAATGTCTGCAAGGGGCCGGGGTCACCGCTAACAGTGTCCGAAGTGAGGTAGACTGAGTGCCAGCAATGGCCTGGCCATCCAAGCATCTCCTCTTTGCCCTCTCCTCCCCGTCTTCCTTCTTTTGAGGTCGGTCTACACAGTCACAGAACAACCCAACCCACAGCCAGGCCACTACCAAGACAGCGTCTCTAGGAGGCAGGGAGAATCAGATCAGAAACAGTGGCATTTGCTCCACGTGGGCTTTAACTCTTCCTTCGGCTTTAAGGACTGAGGAAGAAACTAGGTACAGGTGAAGAAAAAGAAGTTTGTTAGAACTGACTTGTTTCATGACCTTCTATAATAGCAGGCCTTGCAAGCCGTCTAGCACAGTGCCTTGCCTTTTGGATAATAAATAATCCATAATAGGTGTTTTGTAGTTCAAAGCCTGGTTTTTGAACCAGGCCACTCCCACAAGGAAGGACAGCCTGGGATCCGAAGTCCCTGGAAGGTCCATGACCTTCCTGAGTGGGATGGGTTTGTGGAATCTCATTATGGGGCTCCTGCCCAGAGACTGAATGGAGGGACTCCTGAGACAGCAAGACCACCACACTGCCCTCAGTCCACAAGGCAGTGATGCAGAAATGCTTCCTTGAGACAGATATGGAAAGAAGAAAGGAAAACCCTGGTCTGTCTACCTGACAACATCAGTAAGTCAGGTAATTCAGGGCAGCAAGACATCACCAGGACTGATTTGACTGCCCAGGAAATTTCACTAATCCTAAAGGTTATGGTTGCATGTCAGGATCAGGGGAAAACATTAAACATCTTCCTTATTAAATGATTTAATAAAGCAGAGTTGGTGACAGATCTATTTTCCACAGTAATATTTGACAGCAATGATTTCTCGTTAAGTGGCCTCGTTGAAAATCCATAAAACAGTCATCTAGGAGGTGCCATGGAGGGCCAAGTGCTCTTCAAGAGCACAGACCAACAGAGGGCTTTAACAATGGGGTGGAAAATACCACTGGTCAGGACCTGCTAAAACCAAGCATGTAGGAGACCTCTGATTCACAGGGAAGTGGTGTCATGTACTGAAAATTCTTCTGAAGTAGATAGGAGGCTGGAGTCCTGGGTTCTAGCCTTGACTCAGTCTTGACTTACTACATACCCTGGTGCCCATTATGTTTCTTTGTTCTTTGTTCATCCATCTATAAAACGGGTACTTGGGCTATGGGCCTCATTGGGGAGAAACAAATGAGAATCTTGTGCCCTGAAGCATAGCCTGATCTGAGCTATTTTGCAGCTACTCATTCTCTGATGAGCCAAGAAGCAGAAAACAAAGTTACAAAACCAGGGTGCTAACAAATCAGTATGAAATAGACATGACAGTGGCTGCATAAATGAGGAGGTGGGACAAGCATGATAGAGAGTGGTAGGGACTATAACAAGCTAGAAAAGGCATGACTTGTCAAAAGGGGGCAGTCATTACTCAACTCCTGTTACATGTGGGCCCAAGTGTTTCCATTTTTCAAGACGAATTGGAAATTCATAGTTTTATTTGAAATCTGATCTTTTTTTTGAGACAGAGTAGCAATCTGTCACCGAGGCTGGAGTTCAGTGGTGTGATTCCGGTTCCCTGCAGCCTCGACCTGCCAAATTCAAATGTCTGAATAGCTGGGACTGTAGGAGTGTGCCACCACACCTGGCTAGTTTTTGTATTTTTTGTAGAGATGGGTTTTTGCCATCTCTGATGCCCAGGCTGATCTTGAACTCCTGGACTCAAACAATCTGCCCATCTTGGCCTCCCAAAGTGCTGGAATTATAGGTGCGTGCCACCGCACCCAGCCTAAAATCTGATTTTAATCTTAATTTTATTTTATTGTGATTTTTTTCTTTGAGATGGAATTTCACTCTTTTTGTCCAGGCTGAAGTGCAATGGCATGATCTTGGCTCACCGAAACCTCTGCCTTCTGGGTTCAGGTGATTCCCCTGCCTCAGCCTCCCGAGTAGCTGGGATTACAGGCGCATGCCACCATGCCCAGATAATTTTTGTAATTTTAGTAGAGATGGGGTTTTTCCATGTTGGTCAGTCTGGTCTTGAACTCCTGATCTCAGGTGATCCACCCATCTCAGCCTCCCAAAGTGCTGGGATTACAGGCGTGAGCCACCATGCCCAACCTAATTTTATTTTTTACTTATTTATTCTTTTGACACAGAGTCTTGCTCTGTCACCAGGCTGGAGTGCAGTGGTGCGATCTCAGCTTACTGCAGCCTCGACCTCCCAGGCTCAGGTGACTTCTCTCACCTCAGCCTCCCAAGTAGCTGGGATTACAGGCATGTGCCACCATGCCCAGCTAATTTTTGTATTTTTAGTAGAGACAGTTTCAACATGTTGGCCAGGATGGTCCCGATATCCTGACCTCGTGATCTGCCCACCTCGGCCTCCCAAAGTGCTAGGATTATAGGCATGAGCCACCACACCTGGCCTAAAATCTGATTTTTAAATGTTGGCCACTAATTACAACTTTAAGAAAAGGCTGTGAAAATGCAAACATACAAACAAATGAAAACCCAAAACCAAAAAAAGCCAACCCCACCCCACCCCCGCCACAAAAACAGGAAAAGAAAATACTGCCAGGCATGGTAGCTCACGCCTATAATCCCAGCACTTTGGGAGGCCGAGGTGGGTGGATTGCTTGTGTTCAGGAGTTCGAGACCAGCCCAGCCTGGGCATCATGGTGAAAGCCCATCTCTATAAAAGATAAAAAAAATTAGCTGGGCATAGTAGTTCATGCATGTGGTCTCAGCTACTTGGGAGGCTGAGGTGGGAGAATTCACCTGAGCCTGGGAGGTTCAGGCTGCAGTGAGTGGTGATTGCACCATTGTACTCCAATCTGGGTGACAGAGACTCTATATCAAAAAAAAAAAAAAAAAAAGAAAAAGAAAAGAAGAAGAAGAAGAAAGAAAGAAAAGAAAATAACTATGCTGACTAAAGAGAACACATTTACTCACTGGATCAAATTATAACCTTTGCCCTGGATCAAGTCGTGTGTTTCACAATCTAGGAAACACAAATTCCACCTTGTTGAGATGAAATTTAACGTGGTCCCCAAGTTCTTTGTTGAGATGAATCCCCCTAAATCCACCGTTGCTCAAACTTGGTAAAGTGTGTCAGCTAAGACATTGTTTTCTTTTGAAAATGTTTGCAACTCAGACGGGCACAGTGGCTCATGCCTGTAATCCCAGCACTTTGGGAGGCCAAGGCGGGTGGATCACCCAAGGTCAAGAGTTTGAGGCCAATCTGGCCAACATGATGAAACCCTATCTAAAAAAAAAAAAATTTACAACTCAATAGTATAGTTTAATATTTATAGACAGGTGCATTGACTCATGCCTGTAATCCTGGCACTTTGGGAGGCCTAGGCAGAGGCAGGTGGATCACCTGAGGTCAGGAGTTTGAGACCAGCCTGATCAACATGGAGAAACCCCATCTCTACTAAAAATACAAAACTAGCCAGGCATAGTGGTGTGTGCCTGTAATCCCAGCTACTCAGGAGGCTGAGGTGGGAGAATTGCTTGAACCCGGGAGGCCAAGGTTGCAGTGAGCCGAGATTGCACAATTGCACTCCAGCCTGGGCAACAAGAGTGAACTTGTCTCAAAAAAAAATTTATCTAGTCCAGTTACAGCAATAGGATTTGAATCTGCTACTTTTATTTTTTTTTTGAGATGGAGTTTCACTCTTGTTGCCCAGGCTGGAGTGCAATGGCACGATTTTGACTCACCGCAACCTCTGCCGCCCAGGTTCAAGCAATTCTCCTGCCTCAGCCTCCCGAGTAGCTGGGATTACAGGCAGGCGCCACCACACCCAGCTAATTTTGTATTTTTAGTACCCCAGCAAATTTTGTATTTTTAGTAGAGACAGGGTTTCTCCATGTTGGTCCGGCTGGTCTCAGGCTCCCGACCTCAGGTGATCTGCCCGCCTTGGACTCCCAAAGTGTTGGGATTACAGGCGTGAGCCACTGCGCCAGCCAAATCTGCTACTTTTCTTTGTGTATTTAACACTTACTTATTGGGTACCTACCAGAAGTAACATCGTAAATTTGTAGAAATTCCTCAGTCTTTTAAAGCCATGTTCCCCTTTTGGTAAATATATAAAATCTCATACCTTTCTTAAATACTTTTTGAAATCTCAAAAGCTTTTTTTTTTCCATCTTGTACATGTAAAATTATCAAATAGGGTTTTTGGAAATACATATTTCCTAGAGAAATTCTGATATACTTTTTCTTTTCCATAGATTATTGGAGTACACACAGGTGGTGTTTGGTTACATGAGTAAGTTCTTTAGTGCTGATTTGTGAGATTTTGGTGAACCCATCACCTGAGAAGTATATACTGGACCCTATTTGTAGTCTTTTATCCCTTCCCCGCCTCCCTTCCCCGCTAAGTCCCCAAAGTCCATTATATCATTCTTACACCTTTGTGTCCTCATAGCTTAACTCTCACATATCAGTGAGAACATACAATGTTTAATTTTCCATTCCTGAGTTACTTCACTTAGAATAATAGTCTCCAATCTCACCCAAGTTGCTGTGAATGCTGTTAATTCATTCCTTTTTATGGCTGAGTAATATTCTATCTTATATATAGATATATATATCTATATATAGCACAGTTTCTGTATCCATTCATTGATTGATGGGCATTTGGATTGGTTCCATGATTTTGCAATTGCGAATTGTGCTGCTATAAACATGAGTGTGCAAGCATCTTTTTCGTATCATGACTTCTTTTCCTCTGAGTAGACACCCAGTACACCCAGTAATGGGACTGCTGGATCAAACGGTAGTTCTACTTTTAGCTTTTTTTTTTTTTTTTTTGAGATATAGTCTTGCTCTGTCACCAGGCTGGAGTGCAGTAGCGTGATCTCGGCTCACTGCAACCTCCACCTCCCGGGTTCAAGTGATTCTCCTGCCTCAGCCTCCTGAGTAGCTGGGACTACAGGTGCATGTCACCACGCCCAGCTAATTTTTGTGTTTTTAGTAAAGATGGGGTTTCACCATGTTGACGAAGATGGTCTCAATCTCTCGACCTCGTGACTCATCTGCCTCATCCTCCTAAAGTGCTGGGATTACAGGTGTGAGCCACTGTGCCCAGCCTACTTTTAGCTCTTTAAAAAATCTCCACATTGTTTTCCATAGCGGCTATACTAGTTACATTCCCACCAGCAGTGTAGAAGTGTTCCCTGATCATGGCATCCATGCCAACATCTACTGTTGTTTGATTTTTTTTATTATGGCCATTCTTGCAGGAGTAAGGTGGTATCACATTGTGGTTTTGATTTGCATTTTCCTGAGGTGAGCAATTTTTCATATGTTTGTTGGTTATTTGTACGTCTTCTTTGGAGAATTGTCTATTCATGTCCTTAGCCCACTTTTTATTTATTTATTTTTTATTTTAAAAGACAGGGTTTCACCATGTTGGTCAGGCTGGTCTTGAACTCCCAACCTCAGGTGATCCGCCCGCCTTGGCCTCCAAAGTGCTTGGATTACGGGCGTGAGCCACCACACCCGTCCCTTAGCCCACTTTTTGATGGGATTGTTTTTTTCTTCGTGATTTGTTTGAATTCATTGTAGAATCTGAATATTAGTCCTTTGTCAGATCTTACCAATGCACTCCAGCCTAGGCGACAGAGCGAGACTATCTGGAAAAAAAAAAAGAAAAAGAATTTAAATCTAAGACCTGAAACTACAAAAATTCGTGACAAATTGTGAAGACTTTCTCCCACTCTATGGGTTGTCTGTTTGCTCTGCTGACTGTTTCTTTTGCTGTGCAAAAGCTCTTTAGTTTAATTAAGTACCAGCTATTTATTTTTGTTTTCAAGTCTTAGATTTAAGTGTTTTTTTTTTGTTTGTTTGTTTTGTTTTGTTTTTTCAGAGTCTTGCTCTGTCGCCCGGCCTGGAGTACAGTGGTATGATTTTTGCTCACTGCAACCTCTGCCTCCCGGGTTCAAGTGATTCTCCTGCCTCAGCTTCCTGAGTAGCTGAGATTATAGGCACCCTCCACCACATGCAGCTACTTTTTATATTTTTAGTAGACACAAGGTTTCACTATGGTGGCCAGGCTGGTCTCGAACTCCTGACCTCAGGTAATCCACCTGCCTCAGCCTCCCAAAGTGCTGGGATTATAGGCATGAGCCACGATGCCTGGCCAGGTTTAAGTTCTTAATCCATCTTGAGTTGATTTTTGCATACGGTGAGGGATGAGGATCCAGTTCCATTCTCCTACATGTAGCTAGCCAATTATCCCAGCAGCATTTGTTGAAAAGGGTGTCCTTTCCCTGCTTTATGTTTTTGTTTGCTTTGTCCAAGATCAGTTGGCTGTAAGCATTTGGGCAAAACTAATCTCTGATGTTAGAGATGAAGATACTGCCTTATCGATCCACCATCTGCAGTGGAGTTACCACCAAAATGCAGATTTTCATAAAAACCTGTATTGGGAAAGCCACCACTCTTGTGGTTGAACTTGGATACAACAGGAAATGTAAAAGCCAAGATCCAGGATAAGGAAGGAATTCCTCCTGACTAGTAAAGACTGATCTGTGCTGGCAAGCCACTGGAAGACGGATGTGCTTTGTCTGACTACAACATTCAAAAGGAGTCCACTCTTCTCACATTGAGAATTTGTGGTGGTCCTAAGAAAATAAGTCTTACACTACTCCCAGAAAGAACAGGCAGGTGCTGTGACTTATGCCTGTAATCCCAGTACTTTGGGAGGCCGAGGCAGGTGGATCAATTGAGGCCAGGGGTTCAAGACCAGCCTGCCAATGTGGTGAAACCCTATCACTGCTAAAATTACAAAAACCAGCTCAATGTGGTGGTGCATGCCTGTAATCCCAGCTTCTCAGGTGGCTGAGGCAGGAGAATCACTTGAACCCAGGAGGCGGAGATTGCAGTGAGTTGAGATCATGCCACTGCACTCCAGCTTGGGCAACAGAGCAAGACCTTGTCTCAAAATAAAAAAAAGCATAAGAGAAAGAAGGTGAAGCTGGGGGTCCTGAAATACCATAAGGTGGATGAGAATAGCAGAAGTAATCATATTCGTCAGGAGTGCCCTTCAGATGAATGTGGTGCTGGAGTGTTTATGACCAGCCAGTCTGGCAGACATTATTGTGCCAAATGTCTGACTTACTGCTTCAACAAACTAGATGACAAGTAAAAGAAATGAAGACAGGCTGAGCATGGTGGCTCACACTTGTAATCCTGTTGCCAGGTTTTGGGGTGCAGGGGAGCGCTCAGCTCCCCTGAGAGAAAGTTTTTCCAGGCTCTTGGTCTCTCAGTCACCCAAGAATGGGAGAGGGGACCATGCCAGGCACAGTACGCTTGTAAAGTAAATACCAGGCCCCAGAAAGTTTTTGCAGAAAGTGATTTATTTAGGAAGAGAGAGAAAAAGGCTTCCACGAAGAGTGTGTAAGGGGACCCAAGTATGGAATCCAAAGGGATGTGGAAGAAGGAGACTTTTAACCTGGGAGTAATTCTCTCCCTCTCAAGTCCCTTGGCCAATGAAAGGAATTCCTTTAAACTTCTGCTGGAGTGATTGACTTTTCTTTCCCGTGCCCACAAAAATTAAAACAGAAACCGTTAAATCTGCCGGATGGAGAGGCATGGGAAGAGGGCATGGTACTGGGAAGTTCTTGCCCTTAGAACTACGCCCCCTTGTGGACACAGAAAGAGAACACATTCCCTCAATCCCAGCACTTTGGAAGGCTGAGGCGGGTGGATCACTTGAGGCTAGGAGTTCAAGACCAGCCTGCCAACATGGTGAAACCCTATCCCTACTAAAAATACAAAACTTAGCTGGGCATTTTGGTGACACCTGAGTAGCTGGGCATTGTCTTGAGTAGTTGGGCATTGTGGGGTACCCGAGTAGCTGGGCCTCAGGAGGCTGAGGCAGGAGAATCACTTGAGCCCAGGAGGTGGTGGTTGTAGTGAGCTGAGATCATACCACTGCACCCCAGCCTGACTCTGTCTCAAAAAACAAAGAAAAGAAACGAAGATACTGCTTTACTTGGGAGCACAGTGACTGGAAGAGGGCTTCAGGGTTACTGGTAATGTTCTGTTCCTTTATCTGGATTCTGGCTACCCAAGTGTATTCAATTTGTGAAATTCGTTGAGCCATACATTTTTGATTCATGTACTTTTCTGTGTTATACCTCGATAAAAAGTTTATTATCAAGAAAGACGTACAAATGGCTAACAAGCACATAAAAATATGCTCAACATCCTTAGTCACTAGGGAAATGCAAATGAAAACCTCAATGAGATACCACTTCATGCTCACAAGGATGGTTATGTATATATTTTTTTAATGGGAAATAAAAAGAGTTGGCAATATGTGTAGAAACTAGAATCCTCATACATTGCTGATGGGAATGTAAAATAGTGCAGCTGCTGTGAAAAATAATTTGGCGGTTCCTCAAAATGGTAAACAGAATTACTGTATGACCCAGCAATTCCACCCCTAGGTATGTCTCCCCAAGAACAAAAAACAGGTGTTCAAACAAATACTTGTGCATGAAATGTTCACCAAAGCACTATTCACAATAACCAAAAGGTAGAAGCAATCCAAATGTCCATTAACTGAAGAATGGATAAACAAAATGGAGCATATCGATACAGTAAAATATTATTCATCCATAAAAAACAATAAGGTACTGACTGGGTGCAGTAGCTCATGGCTGTAATCCTAGCACTTTGAGAGGCCAAGGCAGGCAGATCACCTAAGGTCAGGAGTTAAAGACCAGCCTGGCCAACATGGTGAAAACCCATCTCTATTAAAAATACAAAAATTAGCCAGGCATGATTGCATGTGGTGGTACTTCCAACTACTCAGGAGGCTGAGGTAGGAGGATCGCTTGAACCCAGGAGGTCAAGGCTGCAGTGAGCTGTGATCGTGCCACTGCACTATGGCCTGGGAGATAGAGTAAGATCCTATCTAAAAAAGAAGAAGGAGAAGGAACAAGGAAGAGGGAAGAAGGAGAAGAACTGAGGTGGCTTCATCTAAGGAGGTAGTGACACACATGGAGAAAAGTGGGCAGATTTCAGATGTGTTGTGGAGTTGACAGGACTTGCTGGATTGAACACAGGATACGAAAGGAAGAGATGAATTAAGAATGACGCCTAGATTTTTTTTTAGCTTTGAACAGCTAGGGAGGGGATGATGTTCTATTACACCATGTTGGATACCCTAAATCCTAGAATACAGGGGCTTCCTTCCAGGCTGAGGAGGAATCTTGGTATTTCTGAGTGAGAAACGGTCACATTACCCTTTCTTTCCTTCTGGAAATAGCTCCCCACCCCAACCCCAGCCAGTTTCCGCCTTCAGGTATTTTTTAATGATTTTTAATGGGAGACTCAAAGTTAATGCTGACTCCCATTTAGCACTCCCTTGTCCATTCTCAGCTCTCTGATTCTGATACTGGCTCTGCCCAGGGCCTCGTTCCTCTGTGCCTGTCAGGCTCAACAGGCTCGCCTTCAAACAACTACCCCCATTTCCTCCCTGAAGGCTGAGCAGCCTCTCTACAAACCCCTATTTCTTGTTGGGCCTGGTCTGTTCTGTCCAGACTGTGGCAGCTGCAGACTGTCCAGTCCTGCTGGGCTTCTGTCTCTCCACACACATTAATGGCCTTTTGTGCTACCCTAAAACTTTCACAAAGTTTTATCAGGAATATCCCCCACCCAACCTCATGACTTGGTATTCCCAGATAGCTTCTCTAACCTTACGTGAGCCTCACCTGGTATCTCCCTTTACAGGAGACCCCCTTCCCACAGAAAGCCGGCTCATGAACAGCTGTCTGCAGGCCAGGAGGAAGTGCCAGGCTGATCCCACTTGCAGTGCTGCCTACCACCACCTGGATTCCTGCACCTCTAACATAAGCACCCCACTGCCCTCAGAGGAGCCTTCAGTCCCTGCAGACTGCCTGGAGGCAGCACAGCAACTCAGGAACAGCTCTCTGATAGGCTGCATGTGCCACCGGCGCATGAAGAACCAGGTTGCCTGCTTGGACATCTATTGGACTGTTCACCGTGCCCGCAGCCTTGGTGAGGCCCCCATCGGAGAGTGGACTGAGCTGGGGAAGATGGCTCTTGGGGGTTGTTTTTTAATCCTGCAGGCTATGGGCCACATGGTAGATACTGATGGGGAGGATAATGAAGCTCTGCATTTGACATCAGGAAAGGTGGAGGGATAATGCCGGGATCCCCTTGCATCCCCACAACACTGCCCTCTCTTCTCCCTACTTCCCTCTTCCTTATCTGGCAACATGTCAGCTCCCACTTGGCAGCGCTGTGAACCAGACTGAGGCCCAACGTGAGGAGTTCCTGGAACAGAGGGTATGGACAGGAGACGGGAGAAAAGGTTCTTAACCCATAAATAGGCTCCAAATACCAAGTTCAGGGAGATGGAGAGGTAACATCTTTGTCCAGCCTTTACAGAAAGAATACTCATTAACCAGCCAGGAGATGTAAGAGAGAGAGAAGGCACAGAAAGAACCAAAGAGGAGCTGCCTGTCACTCTTTCCATAGGCCCATCTCTTTATTAGTCAGGTTTTACTTGACTATGTTGACTTAACAACATAGTCAAAATAGTGACTTGCAAAACAAAGGTTTAATTCCTGCTCATGTTCCTTTTTTTTTTTTTTTTTTTTTTTTTGAGATAGAGTCTTACTCTGTTGCCCAGGCTGGAGTGCAGTGGCACAATCTCAGCTCACTGCAACCTCTGCCTCCTGGATTCAAGCGATTCTCCTGCCTCAGCCTCCCGAGCAGGTGGGACTACAGGCACGTGCCACCATGCCTGGCTAATTTTTGTATTTTTTAGTACAGAGGGGGTTTCATCATTTTGGACAGGCTGGTCTCGAACTTCTGACCTCATGATCTGCCCACCTCGCCCTCCCAAAGTGTTGGGGTTACAGGTGTGAGCCACTGTGCCTGGCCCAATTCTTGCTTATGCTCTGTATTGGCTCTTTCATGCATCTTCTTCCTTCTCTGTCTGCGATGTTACCTTCTCATGGCAGAAGGAAATGAGCATTGGCAGAACCATGTGATGGTTTTAAAAGTTTCTGCTCAGATCTTATATATACTATGTATGCTTACATTCCATTGAGAAAGCAAGTCACATGGCCAAGCCTGACATCACTGGATTGGAGAAGTGTACTTCTCCCATAGGGAGATACCAAAAATCACATGGCAATAGGTGAGGATATACAATCTTACAGGGAAGGCAAAGAATGATTGGAAACAATAATACAATCTACCATTGTCAAAGTATTCATTTTTCTCCCTTCTACAAGTAAAATACACCCATCTATCTTCCATGGAAGATGTCTTAAAAGTTCTGTTCAAACATGACATCAGGCTTCAAGTCTAGGATCTCATGATAGTTTCCAGTTGGGCCTGGATGTGGTTCCTCTTGATGTAAAAACTTATGAGCTAAAAAGATAAATCATCTGCTTCCTATATGTACTCAGCATACAATAACAGAACAGGGTCAGGATAACCACAACAAATGTTCTCAGAAAGGGGAGGGATGGGCATCTAGGTGCAGTGGCTCACACCTGTAACTTCAGTACCTTGGGAGGCCTAGGCGGGAGTATCCCTAAAGCCCAGGAGTTCGAGACCAGCCTGGACAACATAGTGAGCCCCCATAGCTACAAAAAAATAAATGAATTAGCTAGATGTGGTGGTGCACACCTGTGATCCCAGCTACTCAGGAGGCTGAGGTGGGAGGATTGCTTGAGCCCAGGAGATTGAGGCTGCAGTGAGCCATGATCACACCACTGCACTCCAGCCTGGGTGACAGAGTGAGACCCTGTCTCAAATGAATGAATGAATGAATGGGAGACACACAGCAGACATTGATTCATAGCAATTCTAAAATCCCACTGGACAAATGTTTTAAGGGCCCTCTTTCCTGAGAATAAGGATTGTTCTTTAATAAGGCCCTGTTTTTGCTCTATGGGAGTAGTTGGCCTTCTATGGTTCTCCACAGCTCTTGGCCCAACCCTCTGGAAGATCCTTCCTCTTTCATTTTTCTCTTTGGCCACATTTGAAAAGGGCATCAGGGACTACAATCTCCCTGGGGGCTGAACCGCATTCTCAGCCTGCTTCCTGCCTGAGAAATGTTGGGGCATTTTAAGTCTCAAATAGTCACAGTCTCTTTTAATCTGTGCTGGTAGCTCTTTGTAGTACAACTCTCTAAAAACATAATTGCTGCTTATATCTTTGATTTCTATCATCTCATGTGCCTATGGCCTTTCCCACAATTCAAGACATGCTTCTTTTTCTACACCTAATTAGAAGCACCTTGCCCTTATCAGGCTTCTGTGAAAGAGCCACTACTTTAGTCTTTTTTCCCTGAGTACATTTGTCCAACTGGCAGGATTTATTGGGTACCATCTTAATCAACTGAGAGATCTCCACAAACAGTAGGATAGTCACATACCTCATTTGGTCTTTTCCCCAAGGCTGAGTTGTAATCAACCTTATCACTCAAATCATTTTTTTATGTTTTATCCTTTACCTTATGAATATGAAAAACAATTGCATTTCTTAATCCTGCAAGTGAAATTTCTAGATTATCTTTTCCTCCACACTTGGTAACTGGCCAATTCTTTTCTGAGTTTATCTCTTTCTTATAGTACCTTGCCAAATGCAGCCAATAGCAATCAAGACATGCTAGTAACCTTCTGCTTCTCAGCTTCCCCTAACAGTATAAGCTCATTCAGCATATAATCTTCTCACTTATTGCAGGCAACAGTTTTACCAAATGCTTTGCCACTGCATAATGAAGACTGCCATCTTTTCAGCCCCCAGTAGCAGCTTCTTTATCACCCGCTGCCCAGTACCAAAGCCTATGACACACATTATTTTATTACTGTAGCACTCCACTTCTAGGTACCAACTGCATTTTATTTTTACTTTTTTTAGTTGGAGTCTCACTTGTCACCCAGGCTGGAGTACAGTGGCACAATCATAGCTCACTGCAGCCTCAGCCTTCTGAGCTCAAGTAATCCTTCCACCTCAGCTTCCTGAGTAGTTGGGACTACATGTGTATGCCACCACACCCAGCTAATTTTAAAATTTTTTGTAGAGATGAAGCCCTGCTGTGTCGCCTCAAGCTCCTGGGCTCAAGGAATATTGCTGCCTCAGCCTCCTAAAGTACTGGGATTACAGGTGTGAGCCACCATGCCTGGCCCCAGTTGCATTTTTTTTTTTCAAGACAGAGTCTCATTCTGTCATCCAGGCTGGAGTGGCGTAGTCTCGGCTCACTGCAGCCTCCACCTCCTGGGTTCAAGGGATTCTCCCACCTCAGCCTCCTGGGTATCTGGGATTACAGGCATGCACCACCACACCCAGCTAATTTTTGTATTTTTAGTAGAGACAGGGTTTCACCATGTTGGCCAGGCTAGTCTCAAACTCGTGACCTCAGGTGATCTGCCCGCCTCAGCCTCCCAAAGTGCTAGGATTACAGGCACGAGCCACCACGCCTGGCCCCCCATTGCACTTATAATAAGAATTTGCTAGGATGTGCTTTATAACATCCGATTTCCAAATCTCTGGTTTTCAACAACAAAAATGTATTTCTTGCTCGTGTTACACATCTGCTGCAGGATTCTGTGGGTTGGCTTTGTCTCTACTCTACTTGTCTTCTTCACTGGAAGATCCAGGCTGGTAGAGGAGAAAGAGTAGCAGCAGAACCATAAGAAGGTTCTTAAAGCTTCTGCTCAGATGTGATTTACATTACTTCAGCTCACAACCCACAGGCCAGAGCAAGTCACATGGCCAAGCCTGCCATCAGTGGGGTAAGGAAGTGTACACCTCTCACAGGGGGTGTGAAAGTTACATGGCAACAGGTGGGGAAGAATAATCCTCCCATGGGGTGGGGAGCAATTAATTGGAAACAATAATGCAGTTTACCACACTCCTTGTTCCCTGTTTTCTACTCCTCATCCTAATCACTTTTCTTTCAGAACTTTATCTGAGGCTTCTCCATGAATCCACTTGCCTCCCCACACTGTGTGCTGAGCATCATGGTATAAGTGCGATGGTGCTCAGCATATTTGTGTACCTCGCTTATACCACGGTGCTCAGCACACTGTATGCTCAACAAATGGTAGCCCTTATTATTCTTACAGTTTATTGGTGGAGCCCAGCCTATACCTTACAGCCCCACATTTTTCTTGTCTCTGCACAGCTTGCAGCTGGCTAGGTAGAGGCTGTGCTTTTCCTTTTCTCCACAGGGCTTTAAGGTCTGAGCCAGCAGCTTCAGCCCCTCCAGCCTACCCTACATGGTCCTCAGCATTCTGGTACTCCCCACCTTGTCTGTAGGTAACTATCAGCTGGATGTCTCTCCCTATGAAGACACAGTGACCAGCAAACCCTGGAAAATGAATCTCAGCAAACTGAACATGCTCAAACCAGGTCTGTAGGGCAACCAGACTTGGGAACGGGAGGCTGGGGTGGGACCCTGAAGGAAGGGTGGCCGGGGAGGGGCACAAGTTGGGGGGCTTATAAGGGGAAAGCTTCTAGCCTACCAGGTGACTAAGGAAGACTGTGTCAGGCTGGAAGTGTGAGCCGTGGGGCATGGTCTGGTCTCACAGGAGTCATCAAAGGACAGCAGTTATTAGGGAGCCCATTAGGGCTCCCTGTTTCCACAAGGTGGGCCCCTACAAAGGGAGTGGTGGGAGTGGCAGCAGCCCCAAGAAAAAATGTCCTGAAATGGAGTATTTACTTGCATTCAAGGCAGCTAGGAAAGTAGCCTCTTTGTCCCTGAAGACTATGAAATTGCTTGTTTTCAACCATTCTAATGGGATGGGCGAGGTATTGGGCAGGAAAAGGAGAGTGACTCTGCACAGGGTGACTTGGGGTGGGGAGCCATCAGTCTGGCAAGAACTGTGATGGATGTTTTTCAGGAAAGTGAGGCTATGAGTTATTGAGGAAAAACATACACACATGCACTCTCTTTTTGAGAAAGATGTGAGCTTTGCTGTATAGTCAGTATTTTATCATTAGAATTAGAATTTTGAGAAAAAGGCATAGGGATTCATGCATGAAACACTCTTAGTGACAAGATCAACAAATAACTTGTTACAGTTACTTGATTACTGTGGCTGCTGGAATATTCTGTTAATAGAAATATCGCCATAATTTCCCAAGATTCACAGTATGGGGAACAGAGTATACATGAATCAATAAATAAAAGTTGGGCAGGTGACATTAAAATGGGTCAGGATAGGTGCAGGCCAAGCCAAATCCAAACCAGAAACCTAAAATAGAGTTTAGTTGACTCTGTTTTGGCCAGTTCTAAAAGTGCTTTAGAATGTCGCAGGTATTCTAGGCTATGATTTCTACCATCAGATCTCACTGCATAGCATTGAGGAAAGAGCTATGATTATTTGAGCTTTCTGGCTGCTTGAATTCTAGGTAAATGGGTGTTCGATGCATATAAATGATTCTTATTATTTTACCTAGTCAAGATGAGTAGTAGGATAGGGAAGGCTTCAAACAGGGGAGAGGGGAAGCCCTGGGTTAGGAGTGGCTATATTCAGGACGGGCCGCCTTTTCCTCCTGTATCCACCACTTTCCTTGTCAAATCAGGGGTTTTCTGGGGTTCCTGTGGAGCCTGGGCTGCAGGCGAGCAGAGGGCCCAGCCAAGTGACTTCATGCCCTTTTTCCCCACAACCCGCAGACTCAGACCTCTGCCTCAAGTTCGCCATGCTATGTACTCTCAATGACAAGTGTGACCGACTGCGCAAGGCCTACGGGGAGGCGTGTTCTGGGCCCCGCTGCCAGCGCCACGTCTGCCTCAAGCAGCTGCTCGCCTTCTTCGAGAAGGCTGCCGAGCCCCACGCGCAGGGCCTGCTGCTGTGCCCCTGTGCCCCCACCGACCGGGGCTGCGGGGAGCGCCGGCGCAACACCATCGCCCCCAGCTGCGCGCTGCCACCAGCGGCCCCCAACTGCCTGGCACTGCGGCGCCTCTGCTTCTCCGACCCGCTGTGCAGGTGTGGGGTTGGGAGGGCAGGGTGGGCAGGGGTGTGGCACACGCCCCTCCTTCCCCGCCATGTTCCTGTGCTGAGCGGGGTGTGACCCTCCCAGGGAACCGTGGGACCCACTGGCTGCTTCACCAAGTAGCTACCTTGGATATTTTGTGAAACTCTTTTCTCAAAAAGAATATATATATATTTTTTTTCTTTGCAGTAAAACCTCAGGAAATATAAAAATGTGTTTTAAAAAATTGTTCAAAATTCTATCACCTGAAAATAATCTACCATACTTTGGGGAGCATTTTCTTTCAGTCATTTTTCTATCCAGATAACAAAAGTAGACATTCTGGGAATATATATGTGTCTTACTCTTTTTCCCTTATGGCACAAATCTCATGAGCATTCTTCTGTGGAGGAGTGTGGTAAGACAGGCTCTGGCCGGCACAGTGGCTCATGCCTGGAATCCCAGCTCTTTGGGAGACTGAGGTGGTGGATCATTTGAGGTCAGGAGTTCGAGACCAACCTGGCCAACGTGGTGAAACCCTGCCTCTACTAAAAATACAAAAATTAACCGGGCTTGGTGGCGAGCACCTGTAGTCCAAGCTACTCGGGAGGCTGAGGCAGGAGAATTGCTTGAACCTGGGAGCTGGAGGCTGCAGTGAGCCTAGATTGTACCACTGCACTCCAGCTGGGTGACAGAGCGAGACTCCAGTCTCAAAAAAAAAAAGAAAACCAGGCTCTGAAGTCAGGCAGATGTGAATTTAAATTCTGGGTCTTTGTGATCTTGAGGACATCATTTAACGTAAGGTTCCATTTAGTACTCTGTAAATACTGGGATAATAATGAAGACCTCGTGGGACTCTGGTGAGAGTTAAATTACATAATTTACATAGAGTGGTGTAGAGTACTCGTGTAGAGTAAGTGCTCAATAAATGGTAGTGCTTATTTTTTCACTTACTGTCCTTTAAGAACTTCTTTTTCTTTTTGAGACAGACATTCTCTGTTACCCAGGCTGGAGTGCAGTAGTACGTTCTCGGCTCATTGCAACCTCTTTCCCCAGGTTCAAGCGATTCTTCTGCCTCAGCCTCCTGAGTAGCTGGGACTACAGGCACGTGCCACCATGCCTGGCTAACATTTGTATTTTTAGTAGAGGTGGGGTTTCACTATGTTGGCCAGGCTGCTGTCCAACTGCTCACCTCGTGATCTGCCTGCCTCAGCTTCCCAAAGTGTTGGGATTATAGGTGTGAGCTACCAAGCCTGGCCAAGAACTTGATTTTTAAATGCCTAAATTATATTCCATGTATGGATACCCCACATTTGATTTAACAATTCCTCAGTTGCTGGATATTTAGGGGTTTTTTTGTTTTTTTGTTTTTTTGAGATGGAGTCTTGCTCTGCTGCCCAGGCTGGAGTGCAGTGGTGTCATCTTGGCTCACTGCAGCCCCTGCCTCCTGGGTTCAAGGGATTCTCCTGCCTCAGCCTCCCAAGAAGCTGGGATTACAGGCACCCACCACGCCCAGCTAATTTTTTTTTTTTTTTTTTTGTATTTTTAGTAGAGATGAGGTTTTATTGTGTTGGCCAGGCTGGTCTTGAACTCCTGGCCTCAGGTGATCCACCCACCTTGGCTTCCCAAAGTGCTGGGATTATAGGCGTGAGCCACTGTGCCCAGCTAGGTTGGTTTTTCTTTTTCTGTCTTTCCTTTTTTTTTTTTTTTTTGAGACAGAGCTTGCTCTATCACCTAGGCTGAAGGACAGTGTTGCAGTCTCAACTCACTGCAACCTCCATCCACTAGGTTCAAGCCATTCTCCTGCCTCAGCCTCCTGAGTAGCTGGGACTATAGGTGCACGCCACAATGCCTGGCTAATTTTTATATTTTTAGTAGAGATGGGGTTTTCCCATGTTGACCAGACCAGTGTTGAACTCCTGAGCTCAAGTGATCAGCACACTTTGGCCTCCCAAAGTGCTAGGATTATAGGCATGAGCCACCATGCTTGGTCAACCCTTGTTCTTAATCTGTCGCCAGGCTGGAGTGCAGTGGCACAATCTCAGCTCAGTGCAACGTCTGTCTCCCAGGTTCAAGTGATTCTCCTGCCTCAGCCTCCCGAGTAGCTGAGACTACAGGCGTGCACCTGTGTGGTGACACCCGGCTAATTGTTTTTCGTATTTTTAGTAGAGATGGGGTTTCCTTATGTTGGCCAGGATGTCGTGATCTCTTGACTTCGTGATCTGCCCACCTTGACCTCCCAAAGTGCTGGGATTATAGGCCTGAGCCACTGTGCCGGGCCTCTTATTCTTTAATCTTTGTCCACAAACGTAATTACTACTTAGGATGGACTGCTACTAGTGCTGTTGCCAGATCAAAGGACATGGAAGATTTGTAAAGTATTTGATATATTTGATAAATATTTTCTCCAAGAAATTTGAAATTCTGATCTGGCTTTTCTGTGTCTTCTCAGGACAAAACACTCACAAAATTGAAGTTATCATTCATTCAAGTGACATTTGTTGACAGTAACCTTGGTTTGCAACTTTGTTCTCCTACTGAGTTTTTTGTAACCTCGGGCAAGTTACTTAACTTCTGAGACTACCACTTTCCTCGTCTGTAAACCATCTCATAGTCAGGGCTCTTAATAATCATAATACTGATATTTACTGAGTACTTACTATGGGCTGGATACTGTTTTAAGTACTTAACATATATTAACTCATTTAAACCTTACAAGATCCCTAATAGATTCTTTTCTTTTTCTTCCTTGCTTTCTTCCTTCCTTCCTTCCTTCTCTTTCTTTCTGTTTTTTCTCTTTCTCTCTTTCTTTCCCTCCCTCCTTCCTTTCCTTTCTCCCTTCCCTTCCCTCTTTCCTTTCCCTTCCCTTCCCTTCTTCCCTTCACTCCCCTTTTTTCCTTTTCCCCTTCCCTTCCCTTTTTCCCTTCCCCTCCCCTTTTCCCTTCCCTTCCTTTCCCTTCCCTTTTTCCCTTTCCTTCCCTTTTTCTCTTTCCTCCCCTCCCCTCCCCTTCCCTTCCTTTTCTTCTTTCTTGAGATGGAATCTTGCTGTGTCGCCCAGGGCAGTCTCAAACTCCTGAGCTCAAGTGATTCTCCTACCTCAGCCTCCCAAGTAGCTGGCATTACGGGCATGTGCAATCTCTTACTTCATCCTCACAAAAATCCATGAGATTTTGCTGCTGTCATCTCTATTTGATAGTTGAGGAAACTGAGGTTAAAGAAGCTATCTGAGATCACATAAGTAGGGATTATGGAGCCTGAACTCAGAGTCAAATGGTGTGGGGTCTGAGGAATGGTACATTTGATTGTGACAGGGGCACACTTCACAGAGGAAGAGGCCTTAGGCCAAGGCAGAGGAGGATTTGGCACAACAATGGGCCTGCCAAGTTAAGGGGGCAGTGAGGGAGAAGGCTGCAGGCCGGACCCTCAAGGATGACTCGTGAAGTTTTTCTGGCCAGGTGCGGTGGCTCACACCTGTAATACAGCACTTTGGGAGGCTGAGGTGAGTGGATCACCTGAGGTCAGGAGTTTGAGACCAGCCTGGCCAACATGATGAAATCCGTCTCTACTAAAAATATAAAATTAGCTGGGTTTGGTGGCACACGTCTGTAGTCCCAGCTACTTGGGAGGCTGAGGCAGGAGAATCACTTGAACCCAGAAGGTGGAGGTTGCAGTGAGCTGAGATTGAGCCATTCCACTCCAGCTTGGGTGAGAGAGAGCAAGACTCCATCTCAAAAAAAAAAAAAAAAAATAGAAATTCCCTTCTTCCAGATCACGCCTGGTGGATTTCCAGATCCACTGCCATCCCATGGACATCCTAGGAACTTGTGCAACAGAGCAGTCCAGATGTCTCCGTGCATACCTGGGGCTGATTGGTGAGGCTGGGGGCATGTGTAGGGAGCCCTGTGTTGGCTAGGCCTGAGGGCAAGAATGCTCTGAAGATAAAGGATGTGATCCTGCGATGGGTGGAAGAAGGTGGGAGCTAAAGTTCGGGTTAGCCTAAGCCCTGACTACCCTTTTCCTCCTCACGCCACAGGGACTGCCATGACCCCCAACTTTGTCAGCAATGTCAACACCAGCGTTGCCTTAAGCTGCACCTGCCGAGGCAGTGGCAACTTGCAGGAGGAGTGTGAACAGCTGGAGGGGTTCTTCTCCCACAACCCCTGCCTCAGTGAGTATGCTCAACTTGCTGTCAGGCCCTGGGGTTGAGTCAGCTGGACTCAAGGGAAGAAAAAGGGTCAACTCTGTGGCCCAGGCTGGTTCCGTCCATCTCCACCAGACAGAGCAGCTCCCAGCATAGGCATTCATCTCCACAGCCTGGGCCTTTCTTCTGTCTCCCTCTCCCTGAGAAACCCCCAATGCTGCCTGTTCAACCTGTCTGGAACCCAGGAACATTTCCAGATCAAGAAACAAGCAAGTAGAATGAGAGAGTATCCCACTTCTACCTCCCTCCTACTTTCTCCCCTATAGACCAGGGTCCCTGTGGCATTCCCTTTGCTTCCTTGGGAGCCTGAGAAATCTCCTGCTCCCATGCCCTTCCAATGAGCCTTCTCTTCTCTCTTCAGTGGAGGCCATTGCCGCTAAGATGCGTTTTCACAGCCAACTCTTCTCCCAGGACTGGACAGACTCTACCTTTGCTGTGATGGCACACCAGGTAGGTCCTCCTCTGTTACACTCCTCAGACCATTTTTTTTTTGAGATGGAGTCTTGCTCTGTCGCCAGGCTGGAGTGCAGTGGTGAGATGTCCGCTCACTGGAACCTCTGTCTCCCGGGTTCAGGCAATTCCCCTGCCTCAGCCTCCCCACTAGCTGGGACTACAGGTGCCTGCCACCACACCTGGCTAATTTTTTGTATTTCAATAGAGGTGGGGTTTCACCATGACCAAATGGTCTCGATCTCCTGACCTCATAATCCACCCTCCTTGGCCTCCCAAAGTGCTGGGATTACAGGCATCAGCCACCGCACCCAGCCACACCCCTCATACCTTAACTGGGCCAACTAGGGAAAACTCAAACCAGGCAGACAAAGGGATGGGGGCGGGGGGGCTGCTTTCCTTGTTGCCATGAATACTAGAGACCTCTTACAGATACCTCGGGAGTCCGGAAATACCTCTTGACTGAGGCAGAAGGAAGCGAAGGGGCTGAATAAGATCCCCTGAGCTAACTCCATTCCATTTCTTCCACAGAATAAAAACCCTGCTCTGAGGCCACAGTCCTGGATGCCCTCTCTTTTCTCCTGCACGCTTCCCTTGATTCTGCTCCTGAGCTTATGGTAGCTGGACCTCCCCAGGGCCTTCTTCCCGTCCACCACACCCAGACGGACTTGCAGCCCACAAGGGGTGAGGAAAGGACAGTAGCAGAAAGGAGGTGCAGTGTGCAGATGAGGGCACAGGAGAAGCTACGGGTTATGACCTCCAGATCCTTACTGGCCTGGTCCTCATTCCCTCCACCCATCTCCACTTCTGATTCATGCTGCCCCTCCTTGGTGACCACAATTTAGCCAATCTTCTGGTGGTGACCAGCTCCACCAAGTCCCTCTCTGAGCCCTTCCTCTTGACTACCAGGATCACCAGAATCTAATAAGTTAGCCATTCTCTATTACGTTCCAGGTTAGGGTTAGGGTAGGCAGGACTGGGTGTTCTGAGGCAGCCTAGAAAGGCATTCTCCACTGTGAGAAAGGCTGGAGCAAGATTTCTGCCCCTTCGTCTCCTCCTCTGAATGGAGGATGGGAACCTGCTGCCTGCACTGCTCTGTCCCCAGATCCTGCAGCACATCTGGGCATCAGGAACTGGAGCCTGTGGGCCTTGCTTTATTCCCATTATTGTCCTAAAGTCCCTCTGGCCTCTTGGATCATGATTAAACCTTTGACTTCAGGCTTTGCTCTTTTTCCATTTTCTCAAATTTTGAATTTCTATAGAACTAGAGTGTTACAGACAAAAGAGCACAGGTCAGGTGATGAGGAGATACAGCAACACTACCACCAACGTCTTTATGACTTCAGGCATGTCTCTTAGCCTCTCTGTGTTCTTGACATGGAGTTGTAAGAAAAAATAGCTTATGTGAGACTGTGGGCCTAGGATCTGTCCCAGCTCCAGCCATTTGTCAGATATTGCCTGGGGTCTGCCACAGCAGCTGAGATGGTGACCTTTAGTCAACCACACCATTTACTGAACACAGGCTTGGGTTATTGGGCTGCTCCAGATCATAATGGGGACAAGAGGAAAAGAGAGATTGATTCTTTTTTTTTTTTTTTTGAGATAGAATCTCGATCTGTTGCCCAGTCTGGAGTTCAGTGGTGCGATCTTGGCTCACTGCAACCTCTGCCTTCTGGGTTCAAGCAATTCTCCTGCCTCAGCCTCCTGAGTAGTTGGGATTACAGGCATATGCCACCAAACCCGGCTAATTTTTATATTTTTAGTAGAGACGGGGTTACAGGTGCCTACCACCATGCCCAGCTAATTTTTGCATTTTTTAGTGAAGACAGGGTTTCAGTTTCACCATGTTGGCCAGACTGGTCTTGAACTCCTGATTTCAGGTAATCTGCCCGCCTCAGCCTCCTGAAGTGCTGGAATTACAGGCATAAGCTACCACGCCTGGTGCAGAGGTTGTTCTTTTTTTTGTTTGTTTGAGATAGAGTCTTGCTTTGTCTCCCAGGCTGGAGTGCAGTGGTGCAATCTTGGCTCACTGCAACCTCTGCCTCCTGGGTTCAAGCGATTCTCCTGCCTCAGCCTCCCAGGTAGCTGGGATTACAGGCATGCGCCACCACGCCCAGCTAACTTTTGTATGTTTTTTTCTTCTTGCTCCCATCTACCTTTGCAGAAGTATTTTTTTTTTAATTAAAAAAAAAATAGAGACAGGGTTTCACCATGTTGATCAGGCTGGTCTTGAACTCCTGAACTTATGATCCAGCTACCTGGGCCTCCCAAAGTGCTGGGATTACAGGTGTGAGCCACCACGCCTGGCTTGATTTTTTAAATTTTTATTAGAGATGGGGTTTCACCATGTTGGTCAGGCTGGTCTCGAACTCTTGACCTCGTGATCTGCCCACCTTGACCTCCCAAAGTGTTAGGATTACAGGTGTGAGCCACTGCGCCTGGCCCAGGATTGTTCTTGATCTCAGGGAATTTGTGATCCTATTGGAATAAGGACATACCCACCCATGCAAAGTGTAATAGTTGGAAGAATGTATTTATAGAGCTCTGGACGTTTGTCTATTAATTTATTCACTCACTCTTTCAATAAGCATCTGATGAGTGCTGACTCTGAAGATACTATTTTGTGTGCAAGAGATTCTGAAGTAAAAGGACCCTTAGATCCTATTTTCAAACCTTTAACACCAGAGCAGGGAAGCGGACAAAAGTCCAAAAGAGCAGTGCAGTGTGACAAGTCATATATAAGAATTATGATAATCCTTTTTTTTTGAGACAGAATCTCGCTCTGTCACCCAGGCTGGAGTATGATCTTGGCTCACTGCAACCTCTCTCTCCTAGGTTCAAGCAATTCTCCTGCCTCAGCCTCCCAAGTAGCTGGGATTACAGGCTCATGCCACCACAGCAGGCTAATTTTTTGTGTTTTTAGTGGAGACGGGGTTTCACTATGTTGGCCAGGCTGGTCTCGAACTCCTGACCTCAGGGTGATTCACCCACCTCGGCCTCCCCAAAGTGCTGGGATTGCAGGTATAAGCTGCTGCACCTGGCCCTAAGTATAATAATCCTCATTTATGGAGTCCCTACTGTGTGCCAAGTACTACTGTGCACTAACTGTGTGCAAATACATGCATTAATTCATTTAATCCTCCAGCAACGTTTGAGTTTGTTAGTTGTTAGTCACAGGCTATTATGTGACCTTGGGCTTAACCTCACTGGGCCTCACTATCCATATCTGTAACATGAAAATCCATGGCACCCACCTTGTGAGGAGTGAGATAATCCATGTAAAAGCACTGTGGCTAGCACACAGTAAAAACTCAAAAAAGTCAACAATTATGTGTTTTTTGTAGAGAATTTGGACATTACAGACAATTCTAAAGAAAAAAGCAAAATCTTTAAAATCCCACTCTCAAATGTCTTGACCATTCCCTGCATATCTGTGACCTTGAGAATCTATGGGTATGTGTAATGTTCATAAGTGGGGTCACACTGGAAAGCAAAGTGCAAGTCACAGACATCATTCAGCACCCATGAGTAGAGCTGAGCTGTCGCATTCTATTTATCAGCTGCATGACATGAACTTACATGAATGCATATTCATACATGCACAGTTTATTTAATCAGTTCTGTGTTGATAGATATTTGGTTGCCTTCTCATTCTTCTCTGAGCCAAGTTTAAGGCAGTGAGGGAGGTGACTGTGGGTAGGATGTACACAAAGCTGCCAGAGTGGTGGGTGGAATCAGTCTCTCTCTATACATTCTTGTATCCCTGTGGCCTGCCCAATCCCAGGAAATGCTCAGCCAGGCTGCCTCCCTGAAAACTCCAGTGGGACACTGAGTTGGCCTTCCTTTTTCCTTCTTCCCCTCCCAGGAAGATCTCTGAGCAGTCAAGGCCTCTATGTTTGCCCTGGCTCCATTAACCTGGGGCTGGGGGTGTGAATGGTACAGTCATTTCTTGCTAAGTACTTGAATTAAACTAATAGGTCATGTATGCTTTTCTCTGAAGAAGGTCCAAATTTCTGGTAAACAACCAGACCACTCTCCCAGCCCAGGGCCCAGAGCCAAGGTCCTGGATTGGTGTGCAGTGGCTGGACTGAAGCTTTAACAGTGTCATGGCTGTCTGGGATGGTAAATGTCATTAGACTAGCTTCTGAGCAACAAGATGGTTAGGGCTTCTGGCAGTAGTGGTAAATAGAGGGCTAAATTACAGGTTTCTCCATGACTGGGATGCAGCAGATTATCTCCTAATCAACTATCTCCCAATTCACCCATTCATTCATTCATTCAACAAACTTTTAACAAGCACTTGCCTTGTCCCAGGTCTTGAGTATTTTTACAGGAGATAAGATCTGGGCTGGGTGGGGTGGCTCACGCCTGTAATCCCAACACTTTGGGAGGCTGAGGTGGGTGGATCACCTGAAGTCTGGAGTTTGAGACCAGCCTGGTCACTACAGTGAAACCTTGTCTATTAAAAATACAAAAATTAGCTGGGCATGGTGGTGGATGCCTGTAATCCCAGCTATTCAGGAGGCTGAGGCAGGAGAATCACTTGAAGCTGGGAGGGCGGAGGTTGCAGTGAGCTGAGATCACGCCATTACACTCCAGCCTGGGCAACAGAGTGAGACTCTGTCTCAAAATAAAACCAAAAAAAACCAAAAAAAACAAACCATCTGTCCCTGTCCAGTCATGAGCCATCATTTTAATGAAGAAGCAGCCCAGACTGCAGCTGGACCCTAAGTTGGGCTGTTGGGATTCTTCAGTTAACCTGGTTGATTATAACACTCAGCTATTCGACCTCGGGAAATGTTCACATTTCTAAGCCACTGTTTCCTCATCTACAGTGGGGATGCCAATAGAATACATAACAAGTTGCAGTCTTTGTTTTGCTTTGTTTTTCGTAAAGCAAATTAATTTTAGCCAAAAGACTAATTGGCAATATCAAATAATGCTCATATCAATTGTAATAGTTTTGGTTGGCAATTTTTTGGCTTCCTATTTCTATAAAAGCTTGTAAGCATGAGGCATTTTTGCTTATTTTGATCTCCATGTATATTTAATTAATTTAGATAGTAGTAAAAATATTTAAAACTAACTCAGGTTTTTTGTTTGTTTGTTTTGTTTTTTTTTCTGAGACGTAGTCTCGCTCTGTCCACCAGGCTGGAGTTCAGTGGCATGATCTCGGCTCACTGCAACCTCTGCCTCCCGGGTTCCAGCAATTCTCCTGCCTCAGCCTCCTGAGCAGCTGGGACTTCAGGTATGCACCACCATGCCCAGGTAATTTTTGTATTTTTAGTAGGGATGGGTTTTACCATATTGGCCAGCCTGGTCTTGAACTCCTGACCTCATGATCCACCTGCCTTGGCCTCCTAAAGTGCTGGGATTACAGGCATAAGCCACTGCACCCGGCCTTCTTTTTTTGAGGCGGGAGGGACAGAGTCTCACTTTGTTGCCCAGGCTGGAGTGCAGTGGCATGATCTCAGCTCACTGCAACATCACCTCACAGGTTCAAGTGATTCTCCTGCCTCAGCCTCCCAAATAGCTGGGATTACAGGAATATGCCACAATG